>JAQBSW010002404.1:2500-104251 GCA_029291075.1 Eudiplozoon nipponicum | reverse complement strand
CATTTGCTTTTTACAGACTGTTACTTTGCAATTTTGTGCGTATGGTCATTAAATGGGGTGTGCGTATATCTGAAACCTGCAATTTAAATTACATAATTAGTTATTTAATCAGAGTATTTATATCAAAAGTTTGAAAGTCTGTAGTTGGAAAAAATATGTAAAAAGAAGTACTTTGCTAACGAGTGAATAATTGCAATCATTTCGCAGAGGACTAACAAATCGACGGAGCTTCGGATGTCGCACGTTTATTTGATACTATCCTTGTTACCGTTATTAATTTTTTTTTATTTTTAAATTTTAAAAGTAATTTACTCAGAATTATAAGAAAAAGTTCTTCTTTTGCGTTTCAAAAATATTTATAATTTTATTTTGAATCTATTTCATAAGAAGAATACTATTTCTTACTCTAGGTTAGTGGATACGTATAAACAAAATTCTACTAACTCACATGAATTATCTTCGCATAAAAGCATTCTTTTGAACCACAGTGATCCATTGATATAACCTAAACTCGTAAATTTGGTGATTAAGGTGACACAGGGCAGATATTATTCATTAAGTGTGGCTGAAAAACCTTAATCATATTAGTCAATTCTTACTTTAATGAATTCTAGGAGGCTTCAACTTTTACAAAGGAATTCTAATTTAGAAAAAATAAATCTGTTAAATTTTTTTATTTGACAAAGTTTTGTCTAATTTGTACCTTTTACATTTGCATATTTTTATCTATCAATCATCTACCTATATGTAGTGGTCTTAATGTGGAACTTATTGCGTATCTCTTTGACATTATCCGCCCACATTATTTTATCAATCTTCTTATTTGTCCGGAAATGAAAAATGTGTTAATTATATGACAATCTAGAGTATATTTAAGAGGCTTTAAAGTTTTGATTAATTTTTTTCAAGCCAAGACTTTCAGCATGCATAACCATATAACACAAATCAATCTTGATATTGTTATCCATAAATTTTCTCGTTTGAAAACATTTTAAACGTAAAATTCCGTTCCAATGCAAATTAAAAAATTTTTGACTTAGATTTTGATTGATACTCACATTAAAATTTAAAAAAATCATCAGCTACACGAATGAACCTTCAGAAATAATAGAAATGAGATTATTTTAAACTTACATTATTCGGAATAAATTAAAGCCTCCATTGACTTTGCCAGGACGCTAAAAGCACTGAACTCATTTTTATATCAATGACAAAGATTGCTATATTTAAGTTTTTTCTACATATTTCCATGAGGGCTTTCCGGATGACTTTTTTTCTGTGACTTACGAGTGACTAATTTAAAAATCTTCTAATAGAAAAACCAAATATACTCATTGATCATCCTTTCATTAATCCTTTGAAAATATGGGATATTAATTTATTGTAATCTGTGTAAGTTCATAACTGCCTTTGAATCCTTAAGTTTGCGTATATACTGTAAATCTACTGCATCATAGTATCTATGTTTCCCTACTCCCTGAAAGGGTTGCACAGTAACTACTTAATATATTTTGGTATATGCCATATATCAACCCGATAAAATTCGGGGTAAACTAAACTACTATTTGTCTCTCGAAATAGAGCAAAAAATAGATTTGACAACATTATGCAACCTTAATTTTCTAGTTATTGTTAACCAAACAAAAGACATTATTTAAGTCCAAGTTTGCTAATTAATCAAAATATTCCGTTCTCCACCTATAGTTCTTCAATAAACTCATGCGTGGATTTCTCGGCGCGTAATTCTAATTAACCGTTAGACCTAATATTGAAGTATTAAACAAGTACTTGGAATTTATGGCTTACAACTTGTGGGTAGTGTGGTATCCACATTTTAGACTGTTACTTTGCAATTTTGTGCGTATGGTCATTAAATGGGATGTGCGTATATCTGAAACCTGCAATCTAAATTGCATAATTAGTTATTTAATCAAAGTATTTATATCAAAAGTTTGAAAGTCTGTAGTTGGAAAAAATATGTAAAATGAAGTACTTTGCTAACGAGTGAATAATTGCAATCATTTCGCAGAGGACTAACAAATCAACGGAGCTTCGGATGTCGCACGTTTATTTGATACTATCCTTGTTACCGTTATTAATTTTTTTTTATTTTTAAATTTTAAAAGTAATTTACTCAGAATTATAAGAAAAAGTTCTTCTTTTGCGTTTCAAAAATATTTATAATTTTATTTTGAATCTATTTCAAAAGAAGAATACTATTTCTTACTCTAGGTTAGTGGATACGTATAAACAAAATTCTACTAACTCACATGAATTATCTTCGCATAAAAGCATTCTTTTGAACCACAGTGATCCATTGATATAACCTAAACTCGTAAATTTGGTGATTAAGGTGACACAGGGCAGATATTATTCATTAAGTGTGGCTGAAAAACCTTAATCATATTAGTCAATTCTTACTTTAATGAATTCTAGGAGGCTTCAACTTTTACAAAGGAATTCTAATTTAGAAAAAATAAATCTGTTAAATTTTTTTATTTGACAAAGTTTTGTCTAATTTGTACCTTTTACATTTGCATATTTTTATCTATCAATCATCTACCTATATGTAGTGGTCTTAATGTGGAACTTATTGCGTATCTCTTTGACATTATCCGCCCACATTATTTTATCAATCTTCTTATTTGTCCGGAAATGAAAAATGTGTTAATTATATGACAATCTAGAGTATATTTAAGAGGCTTTAAAGTTTTGATTAATTTTTTTCAAGCCAAGACTTTCAGCATGCATAACCATATAACACAAATCAATCTTGATATTGTTATCCATAAATTTTCTCGTTTGAAAACATTTTAAACGTAAAATTCCGTTCCAATGCAAATTAAAAAATTTTTGACTTAGATTTTGATTGATACTCACATTAAAATTTAAAAAAATCATCAGCTACACGAATGAACCTTCAGAAATAATAGAAATGAGATTATTTTAAACTTACATTATTCGGAATAAATTAAAGCCTCCATTGACTTTGCCAGGACGCTAAAAGCACTGAACTCATTTTTATATCAATGACAAAGATTGCTATATTTAAGTTTTTTCTACATATTTCCATGAGGGCTTTCCGGATGACTTTTTTTCTGTGACTTACGAGTGACTAATTTAAAAATCTTCTAATAGAAAAACCAAATATACTCATTGATCATCCTTTCATTAATCCTTTGAAAATATGGGATATTAATTTATTGTAATCTGTGTAAGTTCATAACTGCCTTTGAATCCTTAAGTTTGCGTATATACTGTAAATCTACTGCATCATAGTATCTATGTATCCCTACTCCCTGAAAGGGTTGCACAGTAACTACTTAATATATTTTGGTATATGCCATATATCAACCCGATAAAATTCTGGGTAAACTAAACTACTATTTGTCTCTCGAAATAGAGCAAAAAATAGATTTGACAACATTATGCAACCTTAATTTTCTAGTTATTGTTAACCAAACAAAAGACATTATTTAAGTCCAAGTTTGCTAATTAATCAAAATATTCCGTTCTCCACCTATAGTTCTTCAATAAACTCATGCGTGGATTTCTCGGCGCGTAATTCTAATTAACCGTTAGACCTAATATTGAAGTATTAAACAAGTACTTGGAATTTATGGCTTACAACTTGTGGGTAGTGTGGTATCCACAAGATTTTACTGATCTACGAGTGCTATCAATTGTCCCGCATAAGGAATATGTGGAAAAGCAATTATTAACAGCATTGCGCAAGGTACAGCAAGATTTAAACTTGGTTTATGGTCAGTTTCTTCTTGAGATGTATCCTCTTCGGTGCCATTTGCGACCCAAGGTACCTACTGGTCACTCCGGATTTATCAATCGATATTAGACATAATGGAAACTCTCGATGACATATTTAATTTAAGTAACATGCATTATTTTTTTAAATATATAATTTGTCAACATTAAATTAATATTGCATAAATAACAATTGTGTTCAATCAAGTAAATTGGTTTCGTTCTCATTTAGCACCCATTAAATGCTTGCAGAATTGCTACAGCTGATATTTCAACCAGGGTACAATTATTTCATAAATTTTAATATTGTCTTTATGCCGCCAAAATCGCGCATAACACACAAAACCAAGGAGAATGCCCGCAGTTCATATCTCATCCAGGGCAGTACTTTCAAGCAGTTTATGACTGCTCATGATGGACAAAGCCGCTCTTCTTGATGTAGTGCATTTTCTATATTATGTTATTTTTATTTTATACTAAAATAACTTGTATAATAAAAATAGCTTTCGGTTATATCTTCATAAAGTATCAATTCCTCACGTGTCTCTGTTTCTGTTCTATAGCAGCATTTCTAGGGTAGCCAGTTGAAACTTCCGTTCGAAAGTGAAATGCTATAGTCTTCAACTGAAGGAACGACTGACCAGAAAACAAAATTTTGTGTATAAATGGAAATTACGTGTATTTCGCGCAGTGGGTGAAGCGAAAGTGCTTTGGTTTTATCCTTGGCCGAGAGATTTCTGGCCAATACTTGACGGGTGCTCAGTGAACACGAACCCGTCTACTTGATGATGCCGTCATACATCAATTCAATACAGGTTCCCAAAATGGCATTTTCTCTGTTTAATAATGAGAGAACTGAGGTGGTTAGTTAGCACCTCAGAAAATCAGATATTCCAATAAGGTTCCATCTGAAAGAAAAGCCATGGAAGAAACCCGAAATTTACATACGTGTTCAAATTGCGTGTATTATGTGGTGCGAGTGGCTCTGTATACAAAGTAAAACACAAAAACAAATGTGCTCCTGTTCGAGTCTCATCCGTGCCAAATGCCTGACATTATTTGACGAATTCCCAATAAAGCCGAAAGCAATCTTCTGGATGGATTACCCTTGCTTCCTGATGCAATATTTAATTTGTGTTGACATCACATATATAATCCTAATTATGGCATTCTACTTCAATTCAATATAACTTCCCCAATTGACAGTGTCTGTTTTATAATGATATATCTGAGGTGCTAGTTGGAATTTCAGGTCTTTTGAGATTCAAAGTAGGTTCAAACGGAAGTAAAAACTAATCAAGTCACATTGGTGGTTATTCCTAACAGGGGTCACCGAATCGACAATTTGTCTATTGTATATGATTTTTGCGTAAATAGATTGGTGAAATAGGCCACCGCTACTTTGTTACTGGTGTTCCTCCAGTAGTTCATTAACGTGCAAATGTCTGAAAAAGAGATCTAGAAATGGGTATCAAAAAGTTAAAGCCGATATTTGTGGGGGAGGCAAATTTACGGGAAGAATTAGCTTTACTGCCAATCAAAATAGTAAGCGAAGACAGTTTTGATTTCCCAGTATTTACGTCCGCTTTACGAATTGGCTAATTTTGCCTGTCTCCTGGCTCTTAGCTCAAGCTAGAACTTGCGGGTGTTAGCTAGGCACAAAGTTAATTATATCGTACTTCCCGGCAAAGTTTTCATTATTATCTTATTTATTTTAGCAAAGATGCTTTGATTGAATGATTGAATTCCAGAAAATTCAAAGATATTACAACTAAAGGAGTATAATTTCCTTTCAGTTCGAGCTTATCTATTGTCTTTGAAAGTATTTACCATAACACGATTGAATTTTATTTCAATATAAGACAGTTTTCCTTAATCTTAAGTTTATTACTGGCATCTCCTCATGAAACTCCGAAATCATGCACAAAGTACATGATTTTAACTGGTAACAGCGTCCATTGATATCTGGATCAATGTAGCTCACTGTATCGCTAGGATTCGCAGGACTTAAACATAAATTAACTTACTTAGTTGTTTTTTTTTATCTTTCAATTAATTAAAATTTTGTATCTGCCTTTTTCCCAGCATTGAACGATGTTCGGCTTGTATTACCCGACAATTATAACAAAAATGGCTACACAAAAAAATGGGATTCTACAACAAGAAACATCGACCGTGACAGCTCAAGTATATCGTCTTTCAGCATATCCAAACCATTGCGAAGACGTCAGCCTAAACAAACAATCGAATTGAACGCTGAAGCTGGTTATGTAAGCCATTATGTTTCTGTCAGATACGAAGTAATTCGATATACTTGAAGTGTTCCCATAGAGGACGAATCCGTTCTATTGGATAAATTGCCTTTACTGCACTGATTTAAACTGAAAAAAGTTTATATAATGGTATTTGTGCTTATATGAAGCTCGCAACCTTAATTATAATACATGTTTGAATGTGTGTAAGAGATATAATTCCTTTGAATAAATTACCTTTGTTATAGCATATAAAATGGTTCCATAATGTCTGTTCCATTTCGTGAAATGTAACATTTTTAGCGTTAATTTTATTAGAGAATACTCGAATTAACATTAAGTAAAATCTTTTCTGCACGATTTATCATATTTATATTAAATATAAATAACAACGGTATCTATAATACTATTAAAACAATTGGAAACATTGCCAATATGTTTTCAATGAATCAAAGTTCTACTAGCATGGTCATATGTAATCAGATCATAGCTTGTTATAAATCTGTTCGAAGGTAACTTGATGTAATGTGGTTACTAAACCAATTTATGAGGATACAACAACAACCAAATTTTTGTGCTGTCCAGCTCGGCTGTAGCTGGTATATTGTGTAAACTTCCTGAGTAAAAATAAAATAACTAAATTACTGATTTATTGATGGTTCATTTTTAAACAATATTCGGATGTTGCGATTCTACTTTTCAATTAGCTTCTGGATTAACTGGTGATTTATAATTTTGATCATGTCTTGAACTGCAGCAGAATTGGAAACCGTTACAAAAACAACACATTCATTTTTGGACAAGCTAATACATGTAAATTGCGGTGAAATCTCGCGTTTTTTAAAGCCACATGGAAAAATATTTTTTATTGCATTTGAACTTCCTTGATTATTTGTTTTAGGTTTTATGTGGGCGTTGTTTCTATTTGCACAAAATTAACTTCAGTACATTATTCGTCTAGTATATCAGCTGATGAGATGAAGCGAAATTGCTAATGCAAAATATGAAATTATATTTAAATTCATACCTGATAATAAACGAGTAAATTTTAGCTGAGGATCGCTTATAGATATTAGCATACATTTTTCTATGCTACTTCGCTATCAACCTTTGATTAAATCTTGAACTATATTATATTATTTTGATTTATGTACTTTAGTGGGCTTTTTTCTATCATTTCATAGTCTCGTATTTATGCTAGGACTATGAAATCAGCTCTTCCGATTAGTGAGAATTATTATATCAGTTGTGTTTTTAACTACATTGTCATAATTGTTATCATAACTTCCATGGTAGAAACATTTCTTAGTAAAAAAATTTAATCGTCCGGTAACTGGGAGTGAAATATAACGACAGAAAAACAAAGTGATTCTAAATATGGGTATGTATTAGGTTTTGCGTACCTAGTAAAAAATTAGTTCATTTGTGACCAGAAGGATAAACCAAAGGCAGTATGAACGGAAAGTATAATCTCATGCACATCCGTTTCGTGCTTACTGGCGACTCATCAGTAGGAGCCGGTATTACGCCCTTTAACCACTATATATACGGTAGAAGAATGTGGAATAATAGGACGGTACAATCTCCTAGACGAATGTGTAAACCTGTAATAGTGAATCTAACATAATCTAAAGTCAACGACAATACGACTTCAATGCTAACTCACACCATATAATATATATACCGAGACTGTAAAGGATACTAACACTATGGCTATTGTGTTAGAAAATGATACCTTTTTAAATCGATGAGTACCGGATACTAACACTATGGTTTCCGAGTCGGTACATGATACCAACCTCATGGATATAAATTTATGCTAAAGTTCACCCAAATTGAGAATTACAACAATTTCCGAACACCTGTTACTCCAGTTAAACCATACACTCTGGCCTTCATCAAAACAGTATTTAACTGTAATATATTGAATTGAATGATGTCATGCTTACCGCGAAATGTGATAACTGATATCGATAAAGTACAGAGTGTATGGTTTAACTGGAGTAACAGGTGTTCGGAAACTGTTGTAATTCTTAATTTGGGTGAACTTTAGCATAAATTTATATCCATCAGGTTGGTATCATGTACCGACTCGGAAACCATAGTGTTAGTATCCGGTACTCATCGATTTCAAAATAGGTATCAGTTACTAACACAATAGCCATAGTGTTAGTATCCTTTACAGACTCGGTATATATATTATATAGTGTGAGTTAGCATTGAAGTCGTATTGTCGTTGACTTTAGATTATGTTAGCTTCACTATTACAGGTTTACACATTCGTGTAGGAGATTGTACCGTCCTATTATTCCACATTCTTCTACCAAATATATAGTGGTTAGAGGGCGTAATACTGGCTCCTACTGATGAGTCGCCAGTAAGCACGAAACGAATGTGCATGAGATTATACTTACTGTTCATGCTGCCTTTGGTTTATCCTTCTGGTCACAACTGAACTAATTTGTTACTAGGTTCGCCAAACCTAATACATACTTGCATATATATTAGTTCTTCGCAACAAAAAGTATTTAACTGTAATATATTAAATTGAATGATGTCATGCTTACCGCGAAATGTGATAACTGATATCGATGAAGGCCAGAGTGGATGGTTTAACTGGAGTAACAGGTGTTCGGAAATTGTTGTAATTCTCAATTTGGGTTAACTTTAGCATAAATTTATATCCATCAGGTTGGTATCATGTACCGACTCGGAAACCATAGTGTTAGTATCCGGTACTTATCGATTTCAAAAAAAGGTATCAGTTACTAACACAATGGCCATAGTGTTAGTATCCTTTACAGACTCTGTATATATATTATATAGTGTGAGTTAGCATTGAAGTTGTATTGTCGTTGACTTTAGATTATGTTAGCTTCACTATTACAGGTTTACGCATTCGTCTAGGAGATTGTACTGTCCTATTATTCCACATTCTTCTACCAAATATATAGTGGTTAAAGGGCGTAACACCGGCTCCTACTGATGAGTCGCCAGTAAGCACGAAACGAATGTGAATGAGATTATACTTTCCGTTCATGCCGCCTTTGGTTTATCCTTCTGGTCACAACTGAACTAATTTGTTACTAGGTTCGCAAAACCTAATACATACTTGCATATATATTAGCTCTTCGCAACAAACAGTATTTAACTGATTCTAAATATGTTCTACTTCAAGGCTTATATTAATTTGAACAAGACGGCGTTTTACTGCCCATATAACGAAAAGCTACGCAAAAGTATTTTTTTAACAACGGATGAACCAATTAAATGATCCAATTAAAGGTTGTTTATCATTTATCGGTTTGAATTTGGAACACTTACATATCCTCCGTGTCTAAAGTTAATGAAGATGACTAAATATCTATATTTTCTAAAAAAATAAGTAACCTATAATAATCTGGCGTTAAATTCGATTTGGAAATCCACTGTATACACTAACAAATCTGCATTTACGCCGGAGAAAAACTAAACTACTTCACTACTAAGGTGGTCAAATAACATTTTTAAAATCGGGAATACAATTTGCTGAATAATTAGTAAATTATATTTAAAATCTTAGGGACGTAGAATATATGCAGGTAGTTTTGGTCAACTAAATACAAGAGAGAAGCAAGAAAACAATTGAAAACGGAGTCAGACAGTTTTCGAATTCTTTGCTTCATCTTCAAGGTATCAAACCATGTGTATATCAGGAATTGAATGAAATTCTGTTAATTATATAGCATTATTATCTCTATTATTGCTAGGGTATTAGCTTCCTATTGGCTGAAATTTTTATCACCATAAAGGTATATGTTTGCTTTCCAACTGTTGACTATCTGACTGACTCCGTTTTCAATTGTTTTCCTACTTCTCTCTTGTATTTAGTTGATCCAAACTACCTGAATATATTCCACTACCCTAAGATTTTTAATATAATTTACAAATTATTCAGCAAATTGTATTCCCAATTTTAAAAATGTTATTGGACTACCTTAGTAGTGAAGCAGTTTAGTTTTTCTCCGACATATTCTGCACTCATAATAGGCAGTAAAACAATTTGATCAACAATAGTAACAAAGATCAAGTTTTACCTATACTCGTTCACTCCACTATAATTTGTTTATCTATACTTATCCTCACTTGTTAGTTTTATTAGCTTTAATATAACTGCTCGATTCTTTATTCTACTTTACAAATAAGATTGTACCTGTGAGCATACATACTTAGCCATATGCAGTTAAAAATTTAATTCACGCTTGTTGGAGCATACACCAAATCTGTGTGTGTACAATAAGAAAGACTATGTTTATACATCCTTATCTAAGCATATGATATACTGTTAAAAATGCGACATGCCAGCAGAACGATTATTCGCTTTAATTAAGGCTAAGTGTATTAGCATGAAGGGTATGGAAATAAACAAAGGTTCATAATTGTGCAAACAAAAACAATTTGTTGTACACTGGAATTACAATTTTTTTACAAGCCCGATACGAATTTGTTAAACTGTCTTCTATTTCAACTTCATGGGCAAACATATATTTATATATAAATTAAAATTTATGCTGACTGTTTATTTATATTTAAACCAAATTAATAAATTATTTTCGTATTTGAAAACCAATATTATATTAGCATTGGTGTTAGATAGGATAAAATATATTTTTATATTTATAAATTTTGCATGAAAAAGTGTGAAATATTTGCTTTTACTTACCATGCGTACGTTGTAAGTACATTCATACTTTTTATTTTTTTGCATTAATTAGCCGATAACTAACTCTTTGCGAGTTCAATCTACACGTAATGGCGATCATCTTAACGGAAATGATAGTGCAACGACAGTTTTACAAAGCGATTCAGATCTCACTGTAAATAAAGAGATTCCAATAACAGTTTTAAAAACGCATTCACTGAGGCGAAACGACTTGTCGAAATATGAATATGCCTATCGCAATTATGGTGATGTTAGGGGTAACTCGGTCAAAGGTGATTACACAGCATTCGTTTTACGTCCGCCATCACCACAAAATCTGTCGAAGTTTGAGGTAACCATCTTCGTGATTTCATGCGTTATTTTCTGTTATGTTTTGACGAACTTTTGTCAATTTGAAAATATTTCATTGTATAAGATATGCTTTTTTTATGATAACATGCTTTTTAAGAGTTCTATTTCCTTTATGCCACAAAAAATGCATCCCATTATTGATTTATAAGTTTGCTTGCGGTTAAATGAGAATCGGTTGAGCCAACAAATTTTAATAACTGTGTTTTATTATCAATATATTGATTATTTATCCAATCAATTCATTTATCTTCGTAATACATAGAGGACTAAGTTGAGAGTTACCTAAGAATAAAGTATGTTGTGATGTATATTTAGATTAAGGTTATTGCGAATACTTTTTACAACTATACTAATATGACTATGTGGCAAATGAAGCCTGATAATAATGTATATTTGCCAACAAAAGGATCTTTTTTACGAGTTAATTAATGGTATGCTAGCAATAACACATAATATTGCATCATCTGTTTCGTAGCCAGCTTCGAAATTAAATTAATTTAAACTATAACTTTGGTTTGCAATAGATTTTCCTTTTACTCGAATCTGAATCAATGCTGGATAATCTCAGAGAAAACTCAGTGGTGCACACATTTCCGTTTGCATACAGTACTATTTATTCTACCTTTAAAAAAGAAAAATGGTATTCATTCTTGTCGAAGCAACTGGTATGCGGCAGGATTTTTTTATGCCGAAAGCAATCTACAAACTTATTTTTTACCATAATATGAACCTCTTTTATTCATGTCTACATGATATTTTGTAAAAAATGCAAGTCTATTTTAGGTTTGCCCTATTGTGTGTCACCTTTTCTATCTAACAACAGACTCTACATCCACTGCAATTGGTTAACTTTATTTTTTAACTAGTACGCATTTCCTAAAAGCCAAAGAGAAAGAAATCAACGTTTCAATTATCAAACAATCGTAGAAAGAGATGGAAGTCGCCGTCGACCGCTTTTTTTTGACCGCAGGATCGACCGTGATAGCCTTAGGTACAGTGACACTGAGGCCGATAGAATGTTTGCATATCGTCGTGATGCCCATTTCGATGAAATATCGCTGGCCAGATCTTTGTCAGCAGAAGACTTAAATGTTGACCGAAACCTCAAAGTGAGTAATTTGTCTATTTATTAACTAATTATTATAGTTTTTTGCAATATTCATTTACTTATGCATAGATAAATTTGTTGAAAATAGTTTTCTGACATGCATATATTCGTATAGCATATTTTATTAAATGAAAAATTCCGTTCGTCTAGGGTAGACCCAAAACATTCTGCTTATCTCTTGCAGTTCGGTGTGTTAAAGAAAAATTGCAAATGGTGACTTCACTTCAGCTCAGAAGGTGAAACTGACGATTAATAACCGCAAGAGTGGCCGATTGGCTTTATCATCATGTTTTTTGTATATGTAGACTTGATGAAGTTGGTGTGAATCTATTGTATAGATGGTTAAACATGTTTTATTGATAGAGAGGAATTATTTAGCGATTTTTATCTTGCGACATCAAATTAAGCATAGGCCTCATTCTTTGTAGACATCTTATACTCAACTATGCATAAAGTCATAATCGTCTACTTACTTTAATTTTTTTGTTTATTTTTCGTCCCATAGATCTGGCATATATTTATTTATAATTTAGGATTACAGCATCTATTAGGATATCCGTTTATTTAAAACCAGGAGCACGTGCTAGATGAAATTTTGATCACTCATGCGCTTCTTGCTTCCGTACGGCTCATTATTAAAATCCTGCACTACACGTCAGATACGCCATATATCCGTTTAAGTAATGTTTCTCAACTAAAAGATGCAATTGATTAGATGAACTCGTGTTATTGCTAACATTGAGTCAACTCTGCACATACTCGTATACATTGTGACAATAAAATTAAATATAAAATAGATGCCGATGCTGCAGAGTTATTAAATTCACCAAAAACAAAATTAACTGTTCTTATCAATATATAATAATTTAATAAATCCCTCTTACTATGAACTTATTCGACCCAATAACAATGTCTGATAATCATGCCATAATTTAATTAGTATTTCTATACTCTTGGCTGCGAAGGGCTTGAACGTGTGTTAGACACGTCGAACCCAATAACATGTTAAATTATAAAGGATCCTGCAGTGTATCAAAAAGAAGAGTGTGTGCCAAATGGTAGTTTTTGTTTTTAATTAAATTGGTTCTTTTTCCGATATCGCCTTGCCTTAAATGTGTCTTGGTGTGTGTAGAGACCTAGGTTACCTCATGCATTTTTATACCTGGGTGTTTTTTTTTACTGTCCACATATGACCATCAACGAATTATGGTTATATGGCAGTGAAAAATTAGTCCATTTTTGCTTTTGTATGGCTCTGCAGGATAGTACCTAGGTAGGTATCTCCCTCCCCCCGAATTAAACACTCCCTTCATAAAGCACTGTAACTTAACAATTTAGTTTAATTTAATTTAATTTTTCTCGTTTTTTTTTCTTTTTAAGAAAATAATTTTATTATAAATTTTATTAAGTTGATTTATCAGATGATTATATGGCATTGGCGCATCAGTTTCTATAGGCTGTTGTATTACTGCCGGTGACATTGATAATGATATTGGTGAAGTTAGTATTGTAGAGACTGTTAGTCTGCTTATCGCAACACCCGTACCAGATTACCGATTCAATTGCGTATTAATATAAAAATACTCTCCAGAGCTAGTTTTTCTGGAATATCCCAAACTTATTATTTGAGTCACCTAGACAAACTTATCTAAGATTATTGGTCACAACTTCAATCTCCTCATACTTTAGGTTGTATCCACGTTAAAATTAGCTGACGAGTTTATAAAACTTCCCTAATTAGACAAATAAAACGTATATGATTCGGAATTGTCTATCACCTCATATTGAAGCTCGTATGCCCGTTTCATTCTGAAGGAAAACCAAGTTAAAGTTTCCTGCTTTCTTTGGCTATCATGTTTCGCAAATAAGCAAGGGGTATGGAATCAAATATACTGATTATATTTTACAAGTAACAATTTGCTAAACAGAAAATCTTAAGCAGGTTAACAACAAGAGATACACCTCTGCCGCTCAAGCACCACTGAACTCTAGTTAAAAATGCATATCCTAAAGAATTGTACAAGCGAATAACCAAAGTTATAAGCATGACTATAAACACAGAATATTCCAAAAATAATGAAAATGATTTTTTCACACAGAAAGATTGTTTATGAAACCAACGAGTGATACTAGCGTCTAGATACAATTGTTAAATAAGTTTCACTAGAGGAGATCTTAACTCTCACCGCCGAACTCCAAAATGATCTAATTTAGTTTTTTTTACTAGGCTTGTATATATATATATATATATATATATATATATATATATATATATATATAGTATATGTACAACTTTATGTCGTACTGTGAATGATTTTGGGAAACGTTTGTCGCCTATTTCCCCTTTTCTATCTTCTAATCTCCCTAAAGTCTCTATTTTCTGCAGAGTTGCTGTCTGACATTTGCTGCAACACTCGACCGCTTTACTAACTAAATAATGCTTCAATTGCAATCATTCTAAATTATCTGAAAACTAGATTACGATATGTATTTCATTTATTTAGTTGATTTCAGTCGATTTTGAGCATAAACTCAGATCACATGACGTTTTCCTGTAAAACCCATTCGTTTATTTTAAAATGGAGTCATGTTTAACTTGACTTGAATTCCTACACAACAATTTCGTCATTTTAGAACAATTAAGGCTTAAAATCTATAATCGAATGCAAAAATCAAGATTCTATTTTTTAGTTCACCTGTCAAAAATAATTTTTTTTAAATTACATATCAATCAGCGTGTCATTGATCCGTGTGATTAGCTGATTTCTCGTCGCAGTCTCCAGCCATTAGTATGTTACGCTTAAAAAATTAATTTTTTAAAAAATTCTGTGGTTTTAAATTATGCTTCTGAATTTTCCTTTTAATCGAGATTAACACTTTTTATTGTGTACAGTCATGAAAATGAGCAAGAGGATGTCATAATTTTAGAATACCATATATTTATTTGCTTTAAGGCATCCAGCTGTATGATAAAATCCTCATCGTTGTCTTTGCATCTGCAGCACAATTACACAGGTTTGCGTGGTGCGAAACAGGCTGTTGTTACTCGGAATGTGCTTTTAGTAAAAATCGTAGCAATCGGTGCCTGCTTTCTAATACACAATTTTAGAATTCTTGTCATTATCAACTCTCGGATTATTAATCATTTAAAGTTTGTTGATTTAATTCACGTCTAGAACAATTCATGTAAAACTAACAATAGTTTATGGTAGAAGTAATCTTGTTTATTCAGTACACGATTGCTAAGATAACATATTTTAATATACAGTCATAAAACACACAAGAAATTCATTTCGTAATTTGTCCACATTGCTCAATTTCAAACGTACCTAAGTTTGCATTGATTGTAAGAGTGGTGGTAACAATCTATTCGTTTAAGCGAGTGCTATAATTGTGTACTCGCTTTTCTTAAAGAAGTTTAGCGTGCTCACACTTTTTTACGCGTTATTTTTTAAAGTTTAAATTATCATTATAATTTAATTATTCAAATAATTAACATAAATCCCGTTGACTGACTGCTCTATGTCAGGCCTCGTTAAAGCGACAACGCTTGCATGCAATTAATTCTTTGGTCAGTTTTCGGCTCGTTACCAAATCGTTTTGGCGGATTTACAGTTGCAGCTGATTGGTGAGAACAAACCAACAGACCTGCACAGTGTTACATTACCTAAACCCAGTTTTTTTGGTTTTTTCTAAGAACGCAACTACAAAAGGTTCTTCAATAACCGTGCGACCACCGATAAAAATCTCAGAATTCCACGATTCCGCAGAGTCCAACTAATTGTGTGAAAACGACGCTGTTTGTGATCGCATGCGTTCAACACTTCAAATTGCGCATACTTAATCTGAGTTTGTAACTGAAAATATACATAATCATATTATATTAATAACATTGCTTATGTTACATTTTGTCTAATGAAGCTTTTGCTAACTACATACTTTTTTGTAGAAACCATAAGACATATTCCGGGACTCGAATTGGCAACAAATAGTTCTTTTGATATAAACTTCCTCTTAGATTAAACCAATTGCTAGGATTGAGAATCTTGGTTATTTTTTGGAGTTAAAATATAGCCACTAATTTCTAGTAATTTAACAGTGAAAAGAAGGTATGTAATATTAATTATATGCATTTAATAAATGGAGATATGAAAGTAATTCGCATACAGAGAAAGTATGACAGCTGACTATAGAAAGTAATTGTTGGATAAAGAGTAGAATAGATTGAAACAACCAAGGTATGTTTATATATCTGTAGTTGCAAAAATTGTTCATTTTAGGCTGCGTATATATGTCAAAGTCAGCATGTATTGCTAGTTTGGACACAACGACACACGGATGACGTGGTTAACGTCTACTTATCCTTATACGCCGGGCCTAAAGCCTGTACATATATTGACATTTTTTATCAGGAATTCGATTATATCTGCATCCAGTATAAGCTGGACATGGCATAAGTTAGCAAAGATGAATTATCTAGCACACCAGATTTGTTCCTATAATAATTTTGTCAAGTAATTATCATAATTTGCAATGACCGGGTCTCGACCCGAGATGCCTTTGCTTCGATGTCTTTCACCCATCCACTACGCCAAATACATAAATTTTTCAGTTTGTTTAGCTTTGTTTAGCTTTTCCTGCAGATAGGGTCTTGAGGCATCACTTTCGACCTAAAGATTGAACTCTCCCCTCTTCTCCAATCTGTTAGAATGGCATACATGCCACTCCACTTTGTTAATTGAAACATTAGTTGGTATAAACCTGGAACTGCCGTGTAGTTTACTGAAGGGATGTCGCAGTAGATAAGTGCCAGCCTACGAAGAAAATGTTTCCCAATTCAAACACCTGTCACGGCAAATTCTAGCAACTATTTGACGAGTTCCTAATAAGGACGAACCCCTGTTTACTTGATGAATTTGCTTTGCTATCTTATACAATGTTTAGTTAATACTGATTATGTTTATAATTATTTGGTCAAGTAATCATATGCATTCGACATATGATATGTGACGACGCGATAAAGATTACCAAATTGATGAATTTGAAAATAGTCAAATGATAAAGAAATGGAGAATAATCTTTCTGAACACCTGTTGCCTTACGAATATTTCCGGATTTTATAGCTATTAAAGAAAACTGCATGTATGATATCTCCATTTTTTGTAATCTTTTCTTCATCGGGTAAATTTTTTGAAAATTCTTTAACAGATGGAACCACATTAATCTCTCCTGCATTGAATCTTCTTGTTGGCCTGACTTTCTCCAGAAGTGTCCTAATTTTTAGATGACGATTTACATTCATTAGTTGCATATTTCATTCACATTTGTTTCATTTGCACTAGGTGCAATTCTGTAACCAAGTCGTTTCTTTATATTAAACATTCCGCGCATTATCTAATGGCTTTATATTGATTATTTAATGAATACCAAATGGACTACAGATGAATAGAATATTGGGCTATTGGGGAATGAGCCCTATTTATTCGAGTTTACCAGCTTACTACCCGACATTAATTAAATGCAATTTCTGTGCTGATTCAGTTAATATAAACCAGCTCATTAGCTATAAATGAGCAATTACTATGAAACGTGTATTCTATGTCAAATTGAACTGTCTAAATATAGGTTCAGAATGAGCTTAGTCGTCCGGCCGGTGACCATTAAATATAGTTGTAATTAGCTTCGTGTTTACCGGCGGTAGAACATTTTGAATTCATCCACATTAGCTAGTAATTTATGCTACTGCTCCAATCCAATATTCTACTGATTTTCATGCATCTTTGCAACTGCAATATGTTTTGTTTCATAGCTAAACACCGAGTGACATCATTTACAAGATAGTTATTCAAAAATTACCTTGAAAGTTTTCCCCTTTATTTCGTTTTAAAGATTTATATTATACTCACGTACTAATAGATATCTTTGACAAGCTTTATAGTTTTTTTTCAAACTTACCTATTGATATATATATATATATATATATATATATATATATATATATAATCATATCTAAAATTAACGTGCAAATGCTCAGGCTGGGAAATTTTGGATTAAATTGACGGCCTTTTTAGATCTCTATTCTAAATATTATGTCCGTTTGACAATTTATATTGCAATAATTTCCGTATTTCAATACTGTTTTATGTTCTGGTAATTATGGACAACGCAATCCCACATCGTCCATGGCTTCACTTCAGTGGTTACTCGTTTCATCCCATTTCTATTCTTCGCTCTCTCAAAAACCGAATGATCTGATTCCATATATTTGGTTTATGTCATGGCCGTATTATTTTGACCCATACATTACACTAAAATTGAAATTAAATTTTCAGTGCCCAACTATCGCTCTATTGAACACAATTTTTTTGGTTTACACAGATAGCACTCTTTATTTTGTAACAGATTTTCAGCATACATACTCTACCATTTGTGTAGCGATACAGAGCCTGTTTACTTGGGACAAATGACGGACACCGGATTTACTACTACAAATAGATGTTATTTAATTTATGAATTTATCGTTATTTTACTATCTGATCAGCAAATTCGTTTATAGCTTATCTTCAGGTAGCTGATTTGTTAGCCACTTTTACCGATTTTTGTTATTTTAAACTAGAAAGACTCGAATTCTTCATATTCACTAATACAATTCGTCCTTTATTATCATTAATAACGACTGGTTTTCAGTTTGTGTACCTTTGTTCCGCAGGATTTGCCTTCAATCTCTAAGGATGGTGACACATATACGTTGTGTAGATTAATTATACTATCTTCACTGCACAGTTGAGGTGGCCTCTTATCATATAATTCTTCAAGCTAGACCATTTTCCACATGTACTACGCATTCTTTTAAATCCATTTTAAAATCCAGGCATTTCATTAACACGTTTTATCAAAGATCAGTATAGAATCCAAAGAGTATCTGCGGGATCCATGACAAGTCATCCAAAAGAACTGACGTCAAACCAATTAGGACAACTTATACAATAAGTTCATACATGCACACTTTTTGATCCACAGCGTTTGTAAAAATAAACGACAGGGAGGGTTATCTTCCTATGTATATTGAGATAAAAAAAGAAAACGATATAGCTGAGTGTTAGCAACCTATTTAGATGTAAGAGAAATTTTTTTTTCAAATTAAAATGCCTTCAACTCTAGATACGAATGGGTAAAATATGAAGAAATATATTCTGCGTCAGAGTAAGCTCATTTTTATCTTTGCACACGAAACTAGTACTACAAAATCTATAGAAGCTTCCATTCTATAATACAATTTATAATTAACGTTATGGCTTAAATTATAGCTTCCCTCCAGTCGCTTATACATTTTTCTTGCCTCTAGTGCAAATCTAACATTTCTTACATTATTGGGGCTCTTTGAGTTCTTACATTGAAACGTTAACAATTATCTATCGACAAATTTGAAAATTTATATTTCATAATGGAACTTCATTTCCTATTTTCCAGTGGAATGAAATGCTTTGTTTCACATGTCACAATCTAAAAGAATTCTTCAATTGCACTAGCAACAATAACCTTAATCATAGTTAATAAATTGGTCCTCTTTGTTCCGATGTCTTGTCTGGTATCACATGGCCAAGATCAAATCAACCGTGATCTATTAAACTTTAATGAATGTTTATGATCTTCTATACGTTTAAGTTGGTTGTTTTTAAATTCTCTACTTTTCCTTAAAAAGTTGCATATGGGCTGTGATTTAATAATATATTCAAATCATTATAGGCGTCAAAATTGAGGAAATCCAGTAAATTATTTTCTTACTCGTATTTATACTAAACGTATGCTTCTTGCTATACTTTTAATTCCTGAGCTGTTTATACACCACAATTTGACCAGGAATGCCATTAGTCAAGGATTTTTTTAAATAGTAACAGTTTACGCTGTTGGTTTATGATCGATGACCTGTAATATTTTTCTTGCTTTCATCTGATTTACGAGTGTACAATCGTTACATTATTCCAAGTCTGTTTCTTAAACAAGGGCGATATTTGGATGATTTTTCGCTTTCTACCACATCAACCTTTTATTCAAGTTTGCGACTTTGGTATAAACATCATTCCCATTTTGTTTAACTAGTCATTCAACTGCTAATCTACATTACTTTGAATTTGCTGTTACATGACTCGTAAAATAAAACGAGATTGGTTCTGATCTCAAGTTCGCAAACATTATTTTATAAATTTTATGACTCCTGCAAGCATTGCTTGTTTAATTATCAAATATAAGTCAATTCATTGATTTATTTTCACTCAACGAACAACTAAATATGTAAAGTATTAATTCTTCATTTTGTAAAATAGATTTTATTATTGAATTCTATTTATGAAACATTATATGCCAAATTTATACACGATTTTAATTAATTTTTAATAAACAAACTGGTAATTTAAAAATTTCGTCAGGACAAACTGTCTGATTTAAAGGGGAAACCTTTTGATTTATGAAATTTTCCTTAGTCATTTTTGGTCAAATCTTTTAAGTCATATTTGGCAAAAACTATTTATCTCGCTCCTTTTGGCTCTTCTTTCATATCGAATGTATTTTTTAGTCTAACTTTGAAAAATTTGGAATGGTAATATTTAAATTTTTATTACCTACATATGAATCGGTTATATGTTAAGTCTGCATACGAATTACGATTATTTTTTCATGAATAAATAAAATTAGAGAGGTTTATTATTTATGGATTATGGGAGAATTTTGTTTTAAAAAAGTAAGAAATACGCCAATATTCCATGAGTTTTAGCAAAGAAATACAGAAATCTTTTCATTTAAATCCAGGTTGGTATCCTGATATAAACACCAATCCGATTATGTTTACTATTTTCAGTATATATATATATATATATATATATATATATATATATATATATATATATGTATATATATATAGATAATGGGAATTGGTGTTTGTATCAAGCTCGCAAAATTGGTTTAAATACGTATCTTTACCGACCACGCTATCAATAATCGTTTATGTAAATATTATTTTTTAAATGCGTCAGTTGTCTTTGAGGTACAACAATTAAATCATAAGTTAATCCGTAACGTTAAAAATTGAGAAGACGTTTAAAACGCGACAAGGAGTACAAACGCGTAACTTTGGCTAATTTCTAGTCTGGATTGAGCTGAGCTCAACGCCGTGAGTTTTTAGCAAATAAATTTAATTTAACTAAAGCTGAAATATTAAAATACAAAGAACTTAATTTTGACAATTGAAATAAAAATAGACTATTTGATGTAATTATTAAAACAAGATATAAGGAATAATTTGACCTAATCTTAATAGGTTCCTCAATATTACGAACCATAATGAAAGTATGCACGTTAAGTAAGCTGGCCTTATCTTTCTATAATATTTGGTAATTGAAATTATTATGCAACAACATTTAATTGTATATGTCAAACATCAAGTGATTTACAAAACATGGATCCTGAAACATATATATATATATATATATATATATATATATATATCACACCTCCATAGGAAAAAATAGCGTTATTCTGTGAGCTATTTTGATTTTCTCCAGATTGGTCTGGATTTTATTATTTTGCCCCAACTTATATTCAGTGAACCAGTCGAGATAGTCATTATTTCTCAACGTTTCTCAAAGGAAGTTCAGCTCTAATTAAATTTTCTTAGAAAACCATATCCTGTGTATTTATGTGTAAAAGACTTCTTGGATTATAAATTAAACGTTAGATGTCCATTATAAAAGAAGTTCGCTTATTTTGTCCACTTCCATCAGTTTTTCCGCTACAGATGATCGCAGATATTCACCGAGAATATTTATTGTTTTATTTAATGGAATACTATTAAATAGAGTTTTTATATCTAGGGACAACATTTTCCTCTCTAATTCGAGATTTTTTCCACAAATTGGAAGCCATCTTGAGCCACATTTTCCTTTCTTTCTTTCATTATATATTTCATAATCCAGAAAAATATTCTAGCTGTTCCATGCCTCGGAGAGTTGAACATAGATAATATGGGTATGAAATGAGGAAGTTTATTATTGCCGGTTATTTTGTGAACCTCTGGCAGCCCATAAAATATCGGTGATTTTGAAACTACTGGCTTTACATTTTTAAATTCTGTAATAAGTGTATTTTTATCCTGTGTCGACTTTGGAAATAATTATGTTTGGAATCTTTGTTATATTATTTTCTAATTTTCCTGTTGAATCGCGTTGTACATTATTGCGTCTGAATTTTGTGTTGTAATTAAGGATTTATAACTGGGTTTGAGTATATATATATATATATAATTAAAACATGCTATTATGTGTTGTAGTCAATAAACGATGAAATCTTGTGTCGTCAGAAAATATATGCAAATTTCATGAATTTTTTTTATATTAACATGATAAACATTTGCGCGAATAAATTACTGAATAAAAATTATAAAAGTAATCTTTAACATTCATAAGTATTTAGTATCCGTTTTAATGGTAGTGGGCAAGGATGAAACAGAATTTTACCATGTGCTTTAGTTTTAATCTAAAGGGAGCAGGAATTTTTTTCATACATGTTTTTCATTTGATAGTTGACTATAACATTTTGTAATACGCATACGATTATTAGATCGCACCATCAAGTTTCCAGCATTTTTGATCAACTAAGGGTTGCCCCTTTTCGTAGCTCAGGATCTAATAGATGAGAATCTAGTAAACACGACATGCTTGCATGGATACGGAAAGAGAATTCGTCGCGGTAACTTGTTTAAAATCTCTTGCTTCCGTGCAAAAAAACTTTATGCTCGATTCCCTATGTCTAAAATATGTTTTTATTAATCCTAGTTCTATTCATTCACGATAAACGGAAATTTAAACTTTTAAGTATTAGGTGAGAAAATGGATATTTCTAAAATATGTTTATTGCGCTATTAGTGTCCAACTGCTCTCAGGTGAAGATATATAAAACATATATTTGAAATCCGAAAATTAACCTAAAAACTAATCATAATGTATATACGATAGTTCCTTCGTAATTACCTTTCATGTGGTAACAATTTTTTTTATATTGACTGATTAAATCCTTTTTAAAATAAATTTCGTTATTCGTTTTTTTTTAAAAATATTTTAAATTTTATATAGCGTCACCTGTTTGAGTATCCACTGAAACGAAGAAAACGTGCTGCTGCTAACTCATTTAGATACGACAATTCTTATCCTAGGTCTCATAGTTACAGACCATACCATACTGGTAGGAGAGTGTATTCATCTAGTCTGGCCAACAGAGAAAGCTTTAACAAAATTTACAATAGACCAGCATCTGCCTTTCAGTATGAAGTGCCATTTCTGGCGCCACAATATAGACGTGTCGCTCCAACGAAGAGCGCATCATGGAAGTCTACCATAAATTTTGGCGAAATAGATTCTCCACAATCCTACCGTAGTGCATCGGCCAGGCCGGAAATTATGGTAAATGACGAAGACGATCTTCTCGATCTTCGTAATTATGAAAAAAAGCAAACGATAATGCCAGTTTATGATCGTGATCCTGTCCGTTATTCTTCGCGGCCAATGTTGATTAAATCGACAAATGGTAACCTAATTGACCAGAATAGCTTAATGATCAGGAGCACGAATTTCCAACAACGTAATAATAGGCGATACAAAGTACCGCTGACGAATGGTGGCATTCGTGATATACGAGTTAGACGGCGATTTGTTCCTTCAAGAAATATTTACAGTGAAAACGGTTTACACCGTAGCCTCTCAAGTCTCCAGACTGAAACGACAAACCGCTGGTCACCAGAGACTTTGGTTTTACGCAATGAATATGAAAAACCTCCTCGACGGTTTTTGCGTTCTGGTCAAATCTATCGTCACTTATCTGGTAGTCAAAGTGCCAGAGTGACACCTGTACCATTTATTTCCAAGGTAAATAAATAACATATATTACA
Source organism: Eudiplozoon nipponicum (assembly GCA_029291075.1). NCBI lineage: Eukaryota > Metazoa > Platyhelminthes > Monogenea > Mazocraeidea > Diplozoidae > Eudiplozoon > Eudiplozoon nipponicum. Next base: position 80,141 of record JAQBSW010002404.1, on the reverse strand, counting down.
TTTCAAATATCACACTACAGTGGAAATTTCTATTACACTTAAATATAACAAATACGTTTGGGTGCATTGTGATTTGTGATTTCTATTGGAATTTTGACTGTACTTGAATTTAAAGTCTGCTCTACTTTACTTTTATTTACTGTATTGCCGCCCTACCTATTTATGCCAAGCAATGCATAACTCTCTTTTTCAACTTTAAGGTCTAAAATTTGATATACCTTCTCAAGAATATTGTGTAAAATTTATTTTTTTAAATTAGAGTTTGGCTACAGTTAGGTTTTAAACCTAAACGTCAATGTTAAGTGCGGACGATCAGTTCGGAATACAGCTGACTTTAAACGTTATCTATAATTGTAATATCATCTGTAATACGTGCTACCTTTGATAACAATCAAAGGATTTGATTTAAAAGCATAGATATGGTGGCAGTGTTTTGAAATCTGCTATTGTTCTGCATACTCTTAAGTGCCAATCGAGTTTTATTAGTAGTATTTGATTTTTAATAATCATTAACGCAATCAATTATTGTATATTGTTAAATCTATTTTTTTTAAATTTGATACGAATTTAGAATTAGTCTTCAAGGCAATTATAAACATGGAAGTTATATTTGAGCAGATTTGGAAAGAGTATTTTTTCGAAAAAAAAATCAATACTATTGTACATCAAGAAAATTTTAGCTAGTTATAGTGTTCTTAATAGAAACTGCGTTTTCTTTTGTCCTTAATATTACGTTTGCGTTCAACGAGCATAATTAACGTGGTAGGATCAAGCGTTTCTGCGTGAGGTCAAACTTTCAAATTGAAAATGGGTTACCGAAAAAATCTAATGAAGAATATTGTCTCACATAATTCGCTTATAAAAATAAAAGTTTGATATACGAAATTTCCTCTCGTTTAATGGCAAAATTTTTTGGATGCTTATTTTTAAATTCTGCACAATATTTGCTCGCATGTGCATATTCGAAAACAATTTTGTTCATAATAGTTATCGAGATTATTCACTTTTAACTCTTTGACATGTTTACGACAATAGATAAACCAACAGATACACCAGTATCATAACAAAGGAATTTTGCTTAAACTTATTTGGGCAGAATGACTAAATATCTCTATCTCTGCTTCAAGTAAAGCCTCATTATAGCACAAACGCACAAAATATGGCTTTCACAAATACGATTCGGATCATTCTTTGTTATGGCTAAAGCATGAACACAGAAAAACATTTCGGTTCACCTATCACGTTTTATATTAGAAAAGGCTGTGTAGGGCGGGTTTAATCAACAAGCATATGTTATTCAAGTTATACAACTGAACAAACATTGGTTGTGCAGATAGTGATCACAATTATTTATATCAAGTTTTTAAACTATTGAAAGACGATATTTACAAATATTTTGACCAGTTGCAATGTCCATATTTTATTTTTGCATTACGGTTTTTTTCTTCTTAGTCAGATTGTAACTGTTCTTTAATGATGACCATGGAAATTCTAAACGCGGCAATACGTGCGACTGACAGTAGTTACGATTTTTTTATGCAACTGGTTAAAATAAATGGTGATTTTCTATATCTCAAGTCTGAAAAATTGGCATTAAGAGGAGCATTTCAATTTTTTGGTTATCTAGTGATACACACCCAATCAAAATTGTTCTATCTAGGGTTATGCTCCGGGTACTCTAAATTCTATCGTGATAATACCTCCGTCTTCGTAAATTTTATCATAATTATATAATCATTTGAAAATTTGCTGATATTATTTAGATTTCGTTCGCTACAATAAGTAGTGAAAGTTTTTTGTGTAAATAATTAAATCGATATCAACTATTAAATAAGTGAACCTTTCTTATTATACAAGTAGGACTCCGCATATATATATATATATATATATATATATATTCATTATATATTCATGGAGGCTTAGCACTTGCAAAAACATTTACAGATGTTTTTCATATGGCTTATAGTTTTATGTGTACTTATTTTCATTAGTGGATCAGTTTTGTCCAATTTTGGTAAATATCGAGTAGAAGACATCGCTTTGCGATGCTTTATAGCCTAGGTCACACTGAATAGAAAAGATTACGTAACAAATTGTCCATCAAAATGGTGGTCTCAAATTTAATTTTTAATAATTTATTTGTTGATTTTTTAAATTAAGCTTGCGAGCTTGAAGTAAACACAAATCCATTTGTATTTAACCAGTCGCCGTACAACATACCAAAACTACCACCATTCGCACGCACTGACGCGTTTCGACCTTCCATGATCATCATTAGAGTACGACGGCAAACTGCCTAGCGAGGATCAAACCGCATTGCATATATATGGAAGGCAAAATTAGATATGCGGCTCTCACCTCTAGCAGTCTTGCATACATTGCACGTGACTGGAAATATCGGCTGCACAATTTCTATGCATTCACGAACATTATAGTGTACAACGAATGGTTAAATACAATGGGATTGGTGTTTACAAGCTCGCACACTTGATTTAAAGAATTGTTACCACCACCCGCGCAATCAATTATTGTTTATTTGTATTACCAGTTGATGTTAGAACATAAAACGTTCCACTCATGTCAGATATGCAACAATATGTCAACCATAACGTTGATGGTTTAGTTTTTTGCATATTAATTTGTTTGGATTATATTATGCTTAGGTGTAATTTTTTCTGGCTCATAAATGTCGAATAATATATAAGAGGCTAACAAATCCATCGGGAGCAATACGCCTTTACTCAAATTTCTCATATTTCAATAAGTCTTTTTTAAGTTACAATCATTCAAATAGATAATAGTTTTGTCCTTATTACACAACTCTAGTATTCGTTGGCGAAGCTAGATGGACGTCGTACATTGTCATGCCATTAATTGAGGGGTATCCGAACGTGCTCGGGTAAGGATAGGAGCACATGACGATTTTTTTAGAACATTGGGACTCAACTTCTATGTCATTTCACATGCTATTCAAAATTGTACCCAATAATTTTAACAAACGTTTGCTTCATGCTGACAGACGTCATTCTAATTCTCGATTTTATGCATTCCTACTAGTCAAGTGACTGATAATGTTTCAAGTGAGAAATTTTAAAATCAATTAAAATACTGTTACATTATTATGTTAATAATTATATTTCTAAAGCATTAAATTTTCATATGATAGCAAATACAGGTCGATTCATAAGTCATTTTTTGTCATTTATTTAGATATTCCTACGTATTACTCAGAATGGCCTTCAGCTAGAATCGGACTCATGAAATTGTATTCAAAATCTTTCAACTCATCCCATATACCATTGCGCCCGCATACTCCATGGATATCAAAATTTAGCCTAATCACTTTTATAAAATGTTGCTTCAATCCGATACACGTTAGGAAATTTTTAAAAATTCGTTCTAAATTGTCAAGCACTATCTACTATTATGTGACCGGCACAATATCAATCAGTTAATTGAAATTTAATTCAAATACCATTCCAGTTTTCGATTAATTATTACATATTTAAAACGCTTGTAAGTTTCGAGAAATAGCAAATGAAAACCAATTTGAAAGCCATGGTTTTAGGTTTATTTCGCAATCCATTTTTAGTATTAAAAACTGTTGCGACAAAAATTGAAATCACGGAAGCTGATTCAGAGCCCCGCTGCTCATTCCCTATATACATATTGTCAGTAAAGGCAAACAGTGCATCAGGTATCAGAGTGATTTTGTCCGTATTGGGAACTCGTCAAGTACTATTCAGATCTTCAATGCTTAAGAGATCACAAATATTTTTCAACTGAAGGATAGGCCAACAATACTTCAAATTGAGTTTAGGATTTGGCACATGTAGCGCAGTGGATAGAGTCCTAAATTCCGAGGTAAACGTGTCCCGTTTCAAGTCCCGTCCTTGGCGAATTCTGGCCAGTACTTGAAGATTTCTTACTTTGTACGAGGCCGTTCTACTGGGTTAATTGCATTTGCTATCTTATTCAATGTTTAGTTTCTACTGACAGCACATATAATCAAAATCTTACTATTAGACTTCAATTCAATATAACTTCCCCAAGTGGAATTGTGTGCAGATATTAAGCTATCCCAAATAGGTTTCATTTGAATGAAAGACGAACAAAAAACATGAGTGAGTATGTGGCTTTAAAACTGCATTTATTATTCAGCATGAGTAACGCGGTGGATAAAATCCCATATGTGTCCCGGTTTGAGTCCGATCCGAAGCAAATTCTGGATAATACGTGAAAATGTCTAAATAAAGATGAAACTGATGTACTGGATGTGTAACAGCGTATATACCGTTAATTCCTTCCACATTACGTTAATTTAATAGCAATTTCCCATTTGCCATTGCGTCTTTTCTCTTATATCGTTGTATATTTTAACACGCATGTGCTCATTATTTGCGCTTTGAAATTTATTTCATAATTCATATCTAGAAGATTATATCAAACTTTACGCTTTGCAATGGAGACAAGACAGTTTTCCTGTGAAACGTGTGCTGTACCTTCATTTCCTTCGGACTGTCATGACTAATTTTATGAGTGGCCAATATGGACTAATTGTTGCCATGCAGAGAGATAGAAATTGTTCTTCTTTCTCTAGGCATATTATGCAAATATATTGCTGATAAATATAACAAAAATTTACCCTATTTATCCATTCTTAAAACAGTCTTATTCTACATATACTTATAGAAACAATTTTATACTTATTTATGTCTATTAGGAAATGACCAGCTTAATTAAAACACTGAATTAAAACAATAGGGATACGAAAATACATATTTGTACTTTACTTAATGCTGAAATATTCAAACAAATTTAATAATAAATAAGGTCATAATGAACTCATCATTTGACTGGCCATGTGTACCGTACACTTTCATACATTACTTGATCAAATATAAGGTGCGCTTTGATTAAACTTTCTTGGTCCTACCAATAAGAACCAGTAATCACAAACCACGTGCGTGCGTCCGACTACACCTATCGTTTATGCTCGTTTGAGCATATGTCCATAATTCTAAATTAACTTACTAATACATATGTACACATAGTGTGCATGAATATATGCGTTTACAAATTAATGAAAATCTTCCTTAGATTTTGGAATCCAATAATGTTTTTATTGACATTTGAATAATAACCATCAATGAGATGGCCTATTTTGTTAACTTTCATGTTAACATTGAAGCTTTTGAAAGTTTTTTAATAATTTTGTAGGAATCTTCGATACCGGAAGTTGGCTATTTCCATGATGACTCAACGGAATATGTATTGGTACCCGTTCGAGAAGCCCTGCAAAGGAAGCCGATGTTCAGTAAACGAAATATTGTTGCAACAGAAATTGGTAAATAAACTTACAAGTATATTCAGTATTACCTTGCCACTCTTTCAAAATATTTGCTGCTTTCTTGAAAGTAAACTATTTTTACTATGGTTCAATGTTTAGAGCAACAGATTCCGAAGCAGACGATTCCAGGTTTGAGCTCTGTCCGCGGCAAATTCTGGGCAGTACGTGGAGAAATCCCAAAAATGTCGACACCGATCTACCGGATAAATTGCCTTTTCTACGCTATACAATGTTTGGTTTATACTGACAAATGTATTTACATAATGAGACAGGTATTGGCATCAAGTTCGCAAACCTGATTCAAATAATTGTTATTGCCGCCCATGCAACCACTGCTCGTTAATTAAGATCTACAGTGAAATTTTAGACGTTAAACTACTAACACTGTCTTATTGAATCGAATTTTTTTACTTAAATAAATAAAAACCACATGGACGGAAGGGTTTAATTTTTGATCATCATCTGAACAGGACGATAAGCTGTCTTATTTGGGTCATACTACAATATATATATATATATATATATATATATATATATATATATATATATATATATATATATGATTTAGAAAATCAGAGATACTCTTCTCATTGCTTATGTTTGTGCACACATGGAACTTAACTAGACAGCATTCTGTTTAATATTTATTTTTATTTTATTTGTTATTATTTAACCACATTCTGATTAAGTATTCAAAAAAACAATAAATTATTGTGTAATTTTATACTAATCATTTTAATCGTGTTTGTGGGCTTAACATGAATATCAATTGCATTTGTTAAACATAAACATACATAAACAGCATACTAATAAAAACGTAAGGTTAGCTAGATATCCATTGTTGTGTTGGGTGTAACCAAACACCACTTTGCCTATTCGTAGTATGAATGCGCCTCACTAGCCGTACCAGTATAACTACTTCCGACAGCAATAAATAGCCGACAGCATAAGCCAACACATCATAAAAATACACAGATCATTACAACAATGTTTATATCCAGTCTCCTATGATAAATGGTAGAAGATTTGTTATAAATATGATACCTTCTAGAAGTCGACGATTAAGATTCATTGACTTGCGTCTTTTTCGGATTGTGACTTAAGTTTATGAAAGGCAACATCAGCAAATGGGCTGCTTGTCTAGATGTCAGTTAGTTTTACTTCAACGAAAAGATAAATTGCCTTTTGTTTAAGAATCCTCTTTCTTGTAATTTTTTTGCCTTTAAATATGAAATTTGCAAATGAGATTCTAGTTAAGTACTATGTATATCAGACAACTAGAGGTGATATTCGTGTATCGGCTTCTCCAGATATTATTTATGTCCATAAATAACTATATGGTTGTGAATAAAATTTTGTGACGCAATAATATTTATTGATTAGCATCATTTTTAATCAAGTAATGAATGCATGTGTTCTGATAACTAATATTCAAATCAAGATACAGAGCCTGATATAAAAACCAGTCTAATTATATATATATATATATATATATATATATATATATATATATCAGTATAACTTAAGCCTTGCATAAGATAAAAAAGAGTATACATTCAGTAGACCGATTCCGTCATTATCGGTACTCGTTTATTACTGTCTAAAATTGTGTCGCTGACAAGAGTGGCTTGCTGGAATTTTGGGTCGAAAGAGATGCGACATGGTCTCTATGTGAGAGAAAGGCTAATCCAGACCATAAGTTATTTCTTAAATAAAAATGGTGTTATATGTGACAGGATGGCGCAGTAAATAAGGTCATAGAATTTGTTGCGAATGTGTTTCAGTTCGAGTCCCGTCCGCTGCAAAATTTTGGACAAACCGGTCTACTGGATGAATTGCGTTTTCTGTCTTTTGCCAAGCTTAGTTTATACTGCTGAATTTACGTAATGATAATGCCGTTAATACGAAGTTCTTAATTTTGATTTACAAAAGTATTTTCACCGCTCGTGCAATCTATGCTTGTTTAATTTAATAAATCTTCAATACAGTACTATTTCCACAGTAGGGTGATACATGTTCTATAATGAAAATTTGTGGATGGCTAGTTGGAATTTGAAATCAAAAGAGGTACCACATAAGCCTCAACTGAAGGAGAAACTATTTACAAATAAGATTAGGGCATAACTGAAAATTATTTTTAGTGCGCAACAGAGTGAGCAGTGGACACATTTCCAGATTCTTAAGAATATATGCCTTGGTTCGAGCCTCGTTTGTGGCAGAATTCGAGACAGTACTTGACGAATTCCTAATATGGACAATATTGGTCAACTGGATGAATACTCGGCACGCGACTGAATGCAGTTTTGCGCTGTTGTGCAGTTAGTGAAAATATTGTAATTGATATTTATTTGAACTCCGCATACTTGAATTATACAATGTTTATCGGTGACCGTGCAATAAATGGTTAATTAAATAAATAAGTAGTGTAAAGCTGAAGACGTAAAGACTGTGGATACAAAGATATTCCGCTGCTAACATTTTATTCTTGTACATTTTCTTTGAGACGAATAGATCCGAGAGTTGCATTTCTGAATTTTTATGCAATATATTTACATTGGCGATTTCTTCTTGTTAGTCAGTTTTCCACCGTGCTCTGGTGATCGCTATGGAAGATTCAAACGCAACAGTGTGTGTGACTGACTCTAGATTTGCTATGTGTGTACGATGAAAACATTTTGACAGGTGTGCATCTCGTTTGCGCAAATTTAAAAAAAGGTAATAAATAAATTCTTTAAAGTTGACAGAGAACGCTTTTCTACTAGCATTAAGATTTTTTATTATCATACGCTTTTAAAATGCTAGTTTTTATGTTGGAGCTTCCCCATATGAACCGAATTCTCTGGTTGACGTAGATTTATTTTATATTCAATCATTTTTTCAACCTGCCGATTTACTACTACTTTCATGTGCGCTTATATTTTTGCACAATGATTTATGATGATATCGTGGAGAATATGTATATTTAGACCTTTTCGAAACAGCATTCTTGTATCAAAAATAGCTCTCGATTGCATGGACAAGAACTCACGTTTTGCCGACCTGATTATTGTAGTTTTTAATTTTTTATATAGACTGTACGTTACTTTCAGTGCTATATTTCTGAAATCTTGATACATTATGAGTATAATTTTCTGCCTGACTTTATACTATATAAGATGGCCAGGATTTCTGTTATTTCTTAAAGTGTTTTAATCTGGCCAATCTTTGGTTAGTTTATCGAATGATCGTAGGTTTAAGTAGGATGTGGTGACTTAAAAACATCGGTCTAAGGCCAAGCTATCCCTATCAGACATTAAAAGAATACAAAATATTATATAAAGCAGGTAAGCAAACAGGACTTGTATCGAAAGAAAAGTCAAGTGAGGCTCCAGTCTTAAGATCAAGAAAGAAAATGAAAAACACAGCGAAATTTAAGTTCCTCACCACGGGCATGGCATAGTCTGTTTTATGATGATTGAGGCCCACTCATCACCGTAGACCTGTAGGCTTCCACAACTTTCGCCATAACCATATTAACCCAGCATGAGTGAATGATATGCACTTTATATTGTAGATCCGCATTTACTAGTGTGAACCTCGTATCCAGGTGGAGTTCGCTCTCTGTCCAATGTCGCTTGAGTTCTACTTGACACTATGGCTTTCTAGGCCTCAACACTTTCAGTCATAGCTGTGTTGCCCACTTTAAATTGTACATCTGGCAGTCCCCGCCCGACAATCACATCGTTAAGCACAAAATATTCTGTACATTGAAAATTTAGGTCCACTAAGTAATGCAGATTTTGCAGTCTTTCTATGCATCTTTTCCAGTCTCGTCCTCAAAATTGTAGCGGCACGCATTACACTTTCAAACGCTAATTATGACAACTATGTTATTCTAGTCAAAAATGATTTATTCTCATATATTTAAAAAGTAATAAAGTCGAAGTCATTCTTAAAGAAAGCAGAACACCTCAAAGAGTAATACTAAATGCTTTCTTTGGACGTGATCTTCCAGCTGGGATTTCCAAACGAAAAGTAATTCGTGTGATTAAAGCTCAGTTACCGTCGACACATATCAAAATTGTGTTCAACACAACAAAACTTATGGGAATTAATGAAAAATGTAGCCTCTGGTGACGTCAACACCTTTCTACGTATACAAATTTCTATGTACCTACAACGATCAGTACATAGAAGCTCGAAACAATCAGCATCTCCCTCAAAAAACAGGCGCAGCTACTGCGCAAAAATCAGCGATTTGTGAACATATACTACTCACAGATCATGTTGTCGTTACAAATAATTTTTGTTCTATACAAGGCAATATCTGAAAAAAATGCTTTTGGCTTATGAAGCTACCGCAGTTAAATCGTGAAACTTAATTTAAATAGAAGTCAGGTTGGATTTATCCGAAACATAACAAAGAAGCCTTTAAAAATAACAGACATGCCTCAAATTGTGACACATTCAGTAATTGCGGACACATTCAAAATCACATAGCCTTACGAAAAGAAGCAGTCTACATTGCGTATTTACAAGATAGACATAGCTATGATTAGATTAGTGAAGAAAAATGTAAAGTTATGATTAGATGAGCGAAAATATCACTAAAAATTCCAGAATATTGGCAATAAATACTGGTAGAAGTAATATTTATTAATAAATGTTATTCCACGCAATACGGTTCTTTTATCCCATATTTTAAAAATGTTAAATTTACTTACTTTTGCGTAATATATATATATATATATATATATATATATATATATATATATATATATATATATATAGATATGTATATATATATATATATATATATATATATATATATATATATGTACAAAGATATGTATATATATGCACAAATATATATATATATATATATGTACAAAGATATGTATATGTATATATATATATATATATATATATGTAAAAGATGTATATTTATATGTATATATATATATATATATATATATAGCCTATATATGCTATTACATATTTCATTAGATATGTAAGCAGCAGTGTGAGTTAGACTATATGTATGCTAATGCAGCGGTAGTTATCCAATTTCAATTCACACGTGTTTAATTAGCAGTATTTATGTGGTTCATATCCATGAACATTTTCCAGCCTGAAACTCAGCGCGCAATAGTTAACCCAATAAAGAGAGCAAGCGCGCCAGACTCAAAGGGAAAATTTCACCTGATGAAGAGAACTTTGGCCGTTAGAGCCTGGGCATATAATGCCCGTCAGCCTCGTTTAGCAGACTTTCTAAGAAGTAACAACTCTTAAAACAATCTTTCCCTACTATGAATGGACAAACTAGTGTTTTTCTGCGTCCGGCAATTAACCATAACAAATGCGAACTGTAATGCATCTATTCTGCATCGGCCGATGCGTAGGATATACTGGGTCACCTTATCTTCTTAGTCACGAGGGTAGATAAGTGAAATCAGGCTACTGCAGACGTCTTCATTTCTGATCCATTCTGATAAATATATTTTCTCCTATCATTGAACAACAACGCTCTTCTAAATGCAATGGATATGGTTGATTTTGTTTAAATCAACGAGTATAATTTTTTTTTTAGTTTTGTTATTTTTTTCGACGACTGGTTAAATACAATGGGATTGGTGTTTACTTCAAGCACGCAAACTCGATTTAAAGAATTGTTACCACCACCCGCGCAATCAATTATTGTTTAAATTGTATTGCCTATATATGTATATGTGGCGAAAGCTACAAACATTTAATCTTCGTGACTGCATAGAAATTGTGCAGCCGACATTTCCAGTCAAGTTCAATGTATGCGAGACTGCTAGAGGTGAGAGCCGCATATCTAAATTTGATTTCCATATATATTCAATGCGGTTTGATCATCGATAGCGAGTTTTCCATCGTTCTCTGATGATGATCAAGGTAGGTCGAAACGCGTCAGTGCGCTGCGGCTTGCGGTAGTTTTGTTATGTTGTTCGACGACTGGTTAAATACAATGGGATTGGTGTTTACTTCAAGCTCGCAAACTTGATTTAAAGAAAATGCTAAAATAATTTCTAATATTAGTAAATATATTTTAATACTGTCAAGAAATTTTCTGACCAAGCTATATGAATGAAAGTATGTATTAGGTGTTGCGAACCTAGTAACAAATTAGTTCAGTTGTGACCAGAAGGAAAACCCAAAGGCAGCATGATCGGAAAGTATAATCGCATGCACATTCGTTTCGTGCTTACTGGCGACTCATCAGTAGGAGCCGGTATTACGCCCAAACGCATGTGACAATGGGATTCCACTTGTATTTAAATTTGATTTTTTCAACTTTGTCTCGATACTATATGAAATAACTTGATAAGTGGTACATACTGATTTATAAAGAAAATAATATAGCTAATTTCATCTGGATAAGAGACATGAAATAATTACCAAACACATACTTAACTATTAACAAAAAACACAACAACCGTCAGATTCACCGCCTTTCGTGTTTCGAACTCCTTTGGTCGCCTTTATACACCGTTGGCAAACTGACTTTTGGTGATCAAACAAGAGTCTATATTTATCCTAATGAAAAGAATAATTCCTTTCATATTCGTAGTTTTCTCAAATATTTTTATTTATTTCAAGTTGGCAAACTTTGTTTAGACCAATGAAAGTCTCCATCACACGTAAAATCAATAATAGCTTAATTGTATAATTTATACGAAAAACGAAAGTACAACAGCAAATTATTGATCGTTACTGCTTAGAAATTGTACATTCGACATTCTGATCAAATTGAATATATTTAAGTAATGTAGTCGGAATCATAAACCAGAAATTCGGCAATACTCCAATTTTCTTCACCATACGTGAACCCACTTGACACTAGGTGCGTCATGGAAAGTAAAATAATTATACACGGTAGTTTTCTATGTCCAATAATATATCAATATTATGCTAAATTCGATAATATCATGACTACCATTAAAATAGGATAATTCACATCGTGCGAAACCAGACTGTGAGGCTATTCCTGCAGTACTGGGAGTTCACGTGCATATTGGTAGCTATTTCAACATCAGTAAATTTTAAAAATAGCGATAAAGCTATGAGATTACACGTTATTGAAAGTTGGCTCTAATGTTGCTTCTGTTCGCATAATTATATGAGACGAAACCTTCTCTTTTTACTAAGTATTTAACTAAATAAGGTTTTCTCTGGGGTGTCATGTCCACTCGAATTGGTAGCAGTGTTGATTGTCATTTATTGCACCGTGGGATAAATGCATATCCATGTTAATTTTCCGATTTTCTAACATATAGTTAGATGCGTTGTAATCAATTACACTCGTTTCTAACTAATTCATTGCAGATGACAAATAAAAATTATGAAGAAATAAATGAGCGTAGATTACCACTTCATTGACGTTTGGCTAACTTTAACTTTCATATTTTGTTATACGGCAAAAGCTATTTTGTAAAATCTAATCACGTTCACGCAGATTTTATAACTGTGATTTTAAAATACTTTCTTTATTGTTCGCAATAGGTTATGTAGTTCTACTCAGTTACAGTTACCTCCGTATTTTCCATATAAATGTTTTTCGGTAAAGAAATATTTAGTGCTTACTGATAGAAATAGTGTTTCGGCGTTGCATCTTATCATTGCAGATTATGTAGTCATTTATGTTCGCTCTCCTATAATCAGTTTTTGACCAAGGCAAATAAAAACATGTGAGTACAAGAAACTGGAGTCAGTGTTGTTATGCTGGTAACTGATAAAATGTTTTAGTCTTTTTACGGTTCTGCCAAATTATGTATAATATAGGTAGAGCGGCAGGGTGGCTTAGTGGTTAGAGCACCAGATTCCGAAGCAGACGTGCCCAGGTTCGAGCTCTGTCTGCGGCAATTTCTGGCCAGTACATGATGAGATCCTAATAAGGACGAAATTGGTCTACTGGATGAATTACCTTTTCTACACTATACACTCATTAGTTTATACTGACAAATTTAAGTAATTAATGGGTCAGGTGCTTATATCAAGACCGCAACCTTGATAATAATAATATAGGTGGAGTTTGTTTAACCTAAGCTAAACACTGTATATATGATTTAATACTCCATGTGAAATCTAGACGTGACTTGACAGAATGAGTAACATGTATTTCACTTATGTTATGATATAGAGTCGTCTTAAAGTAATTTGAACACAAAAATGCCGTAATTTTCTCATTATTTTGTTTTTACTGCCTTATCCTTCGTTATGGAATACGCTTTGCGCTACAGTAAATTAGCTTTATGGATTAGAAGCTGAAACATATTAGTTATCCCCGATTTTGAAATTATTCGACAAATATGCGATACTTTTAGCCTTACATAATTCTTTAGTTCCAGTGACTCAGAATTGGTGATCATTTATAGAGATATTCTTAAATTGATATCTACACAACCAAAGAAGTTCTACAACAAATTAGATAAATGTGAAGACTTAAGTATTTTATATAATTTTCAGAAGGCTATTGATCTTAATGTTACAGTCAAACTTTTCGGACAATGCTGTTTTCTTTTGCCTAAAGGGGACGCTGTTTCGCGCGACCGTATGTTCCACAATTTTCTGCTCCGTATTCTGCCTTACAATGTGTATTTTATCCATTTAAAAATTTTCTTGATTCAGTTGAAATGTCGTCATACTAATTAGGGAGAGTTAACAAGGCAATTTGAAAAATTCACGAATTCTGTTAACTGCCTAATTTAGTAACAAATAATTGCGCTTCAAGAGATGTAGTTTCAAATACGCGTGCATTAATCTATGCTAACCTCAACTATCGCCTGTCAATTTCTCCGTGCACGTTTCAAACTAAAATGTTGGGGCCAGAATTTTGTGCATATAGTCTAAAAACTTAATACATAAATAGGTAATTATTTTTTTCCTTATAATTAAAAAAAGATAAAGAATTGCGTATGATCGGTTTCTTGAGTGTTACATGTGTTGTCTGGAATAATGGTGACTAAGATTTAGCGAATGCTATAAATTTAGATAAGGCGATGAGTAAAGTCAAATTTATGATTGAAAGAGGACAATCAGGTGAATTACCTTCTCTGATTGTCAAATAATTAAAAATGGTCTGACTTTAAATGTAGATAGGAGGAATATTTACTCTCGTATCTTTCATAGTTTCAAATGACATCATCCATACCGAATAAAAATAGGCATTTTGAAATTAATGACAACTATAGGCTCTAATTTTATACAAATATCACAGCCAAATTGAAATATTCACAATTCGAGAATATTTAGTGTTAATGTGTATGCCCTTACGTTAGAAGAAACAACGATGACTGGTGTCGTTATATGATTTAATTATAATTCAAAGTACTCAGAATAAGCGAATGCAAAGATGAATTAGCAGCTTGTGGTATTACCAAACAACAAACAAGATAATAAAACTAAAATATATGGCATTCAAGAACAACATTGGGTCAGTTTTTAGAGTCCATTACACTAGGCAATAAGATTACTAGCCTAAGGAAGAAAATTAAGGTTTTAGACACATTTGAAGTATATAAATCTCCTGCAATGGTTTTAACTGTATGTATGTAAGTATTGTCTTGTTAATAGATAATATATTGTGCAATATTAAATAAAACTGGAAATATATATAAATATGATTACTGTTCACGAATAGTCATATGCAGTTGCAACAGAACAACAAGATTTTATGTTAAATCTATTGAAACTTAGTCGAGTCATGACATTGTAAATGGAAAACTGGTTTTAAAATAATGGCTCTATATGTAACGTAGCACTACTAAATGTTTATAATCGACAACTGCAAGGATAAAATTTGGGAATTAAATCACGCAGCTGGTTACAAATATTCAAGAAGGATTAGCTTACAATTTTCTTTATAGATTTAATTACTGATAATGAAATTTATAATTACTCACATTATTATTTATTGCATTGTCACAATTTATTTATTTTTTCATATTATATTCTTTAATTTAGCTACTTTATATCGTGAAAAATTATTTAGAATATTGTATATCACTCATCATTTATTATTATATTACAGGGATTGTTTTTCATTAGTCAATTTTATGTTTCATCTTCATTTATTCAAACTTCATTCATTAATTTAGATTAATAAGTAAACGCAAAGTTTTAGACCATTTATCCTGTAATTATTTCAATATTTCTGCTTAGTATCTTGCATTATTATTTGCTCTTACCTAACTATTGATAATACTTTTGATTTCTCAAGGAAGTTATTAATTAACTTCGAACAAATGACATTAACGATTTAGTGAGTATTTAGGCAATACAATATCTCTTAAACCAGACAATTGGGTTTTTTACTTTCGTAGCGATATTAACAGTTGATGAATAATTTTACCATTGATAAATGTGCGTGTGTATGCAATTAAAAATATCTGAGGAGATCACCAATAATAGAACCATGCATACATAGGTGTCGCACTCAGCCAGTTAAAAGTAAGAATGAATCGGATTAAACAGAATTTATAACTGCTTTTCACCCAATAAAATAATTGAAAATTTCCCAATAGGGATGAAACTGGTGTACTGGATGAATGGACTTTCCTAAACCGTACAATGCCTAGCTCATAATTGATATATATATATATATATATATATATATATATATATGATGTGTGTGTGTGTGTGGAGGATTATCATAATAGAAAAAATCCCTTTTACAAGTTCTTTTCTGCATATTCGTTATCTTGTTATTACGAATTTTTTGTCAAATTTATTGCTAATCAAGCTATACTTTATTGTGCTATCTTTGACACATGGAATTTAGTCTCTAAGATAAATAAGGTTAATTATTTTACGCAATTTTCTGTTTGTAATTTGCTGTGTACAGTTTCAGATGTTGACGATATTGATTATGATGATGACTACTATGTCGATGAATATGGCAAATTATTTATGCTTCAACCAGTCAGTGTTGAATATCGCAAGTTGCCGCGTAAGCGATCAAATATTATCAGAAGGATACAGTATGTGGACGATGATTTTGAAAATGAAAAGTATTATACAGACGGTTATGAAAATTACGAGTTTGAAGACTATCCACGACGGCGTAACAGATGGTCATCTGCACGCCCTCGATATCAAAGTGAACCTTCGGTTGTTGGAAGGCCACCTTCTCCCAGCATGCTGAATAGTTTTCGGAGACCAGTTGAACCTGCAAGTATATAACGATTTCTTTTTCTTTCTGCATATGAATTTGCACAATTATTCTATTTAATAACCTGTTTTTTTCTTTATTAAATGAAAATGTTATTACACACTCACTGAAAATTGTTTAAGCCACCTATTGATTGGTGCGTCGATCGTCACTCATTTAATCGTTTTTTCAAAATCCGCAATCCTTATTTCATCAATACACCAAGTTCTACTCTATCTACTAAGAAAACTTCTAAAAGTCGACAGGCGTGTCAATCAAAACATCAATCAATAGATATCAAGGAGAACGTTTGGTGATTATGTGACACCACTTGCAGTGGACCAACATCGCCCTGCGCAAAACTGCTTCAAATAAACAGAAATAAACAATCTACTGGCCTTTTACTGAGTGCTCATGTACACGAGTAAATAGCATAACTGAAAATGAGTTTATGCATGCGAGAAGACCAGTGTGTCTATAACGGTTTTCAGTACGAGTAATAAGAATAAAAAGGCGGAAAATCCAATTTCGAATAGCATCACGGTAACTTTAGCCAGAATTTAGAAGATATTATTCAAAATTGGGCATTAAATCATTCTGATAAGTAGTTATCATACTAATCATAGTAATGTTAGACGCAGAGCCAAAACTTTCAACACAATGCATAGACACAAGCAATGCAGTTGCTAAAAATGGCAGACCAATTATTCTGTTTGTGCGCATGACCTTTTTCGGGAGCTTAATCTTAGTAGCTTTTTTGTGCAGCTCTCTCAGACTAAACGTTTCGTGTTATCTTGTTATACGCGCTCATATAAAACTTGTTCTCAACGGCAAGCCTGTGCGTATTTGTGAAGTTTAGATACAAGTAAAACGCAGAAATATTGAAATAGTTTCAAGTTGTAGTGTAAACCCAATGAGATGTGATCCTTGAGTTGCATATATTTACTCGAAATATGAGCAGGATACAGCAATAAATTCGCAACGCCTACTTTATTTTGTTTAAATTAGCCAAATTCATATCTGCCCCGATATAATTATTTCCAACCATGAGTATTAGCTTGAACAGTTTCGTCACTAGTGTTGTAATAGAGCAGAAGACGCGATGTTTGTTATAGAATGTGTTAGTTATTTTCTGCAGATGTGGACCTGTTGATAAGGTAGTAGCTAAGTGTCTAATTGTGTTTGCTTCAGATGTCGTAGCCTCTACATAACAGCTCATTTGGCCAGATATGATGATATTTAAAGTTTGGAAAATTTAATTACGTCTATAAAATAACTGAGTAACACTGATCAAATTGGCGTATCTCATTTATAGAGCTAGAGAAACCGTGCAGTAATTTTTGCAGATCGTCTAAGTAACTGTGATTGTCGCGGCGAAGGATATTTGTGAAAACCGCGTTTCAAATTGTCCCAGCAACAAGTTTGACGCAAACCCTTGTCATTTATTCTGGAGACAAATTCTGCAAAGATTCTCGATTTTATTGACCTGCTCTTTTATATGTGAAAAATAAATGTATTTGTGGCAAAGACTTTCATAATGACAGAAGTAGATGTGGAATTTTCTTACCACAAATGTCTACCAAGGACCGCAACTAATTTTCTTGTTTAAATTTGTCTTAAATTTCTTTAATAAATAATAATAATAATAAATAAATAAATAAATAATAATAATAATGCTTGGTGCTACTGCTCTCGAAGTAATCTAATTCTATACAAATAATAATAGAATTAGTATGATGTTATCCTCGAATACATCTTTAAATAAAATCAATAAAAAATTTACTAATTTAAGCTTGCTAGAGCCCGAGTGATTGGCAGATGGATTTTTTCTATTGCAAAAATTTTTGCTTAAACAGATGACATTCTTGAAGCTAAATATTTATTTCAAAGTTTTGTTATTGTTTATTGATTTATTTCTTATGCAATTTTTTTCTGTTCAGTATTGCAGTGGTTGTCTCATACATAACTTACGATGGTTGTAGCTGCCCACACTGTTACTAATTAGTTATACCGGCTTATTGGACATTTCGAAAAATAGTATTAAACAATGACATTGATAGTAATAATAATAATAATAATATAATAATAATAATAATAATAATAATAATAATACAATAAATGTAATGTATAATAATAGTAATAATAATAATAATTATTATTATTTCAGGTTTGATAAAGTTTTAAATTGTCGTGTAACTGCGTTAAAACATGTTGCGATGTTTGCACTGAGGATAACGTCACCCCGGTTGGACACAACGCTTATTTTCGAAAATTGATATCCCTTCGTAATTTTAGTCCTGCTTTAAATGACAAAGCAAGTTTTAGCAGCGCAACTTCGCCGGATTGTTAAATATTTATTTTCATTTTCAATGAAACTTCTTTGCGTTTTGCAGTCGTTTCGACTATTCGCTCTTGTAGTCATTCTCAGAGCTAGTTTAATGATCACAAAAATAGTGCTACCAGTTACATTTGGTTTGGGTTGAAAGTGAAATTTCGAGGAGGGGGGGGCATTGACGTTAATAACTTATTTTTTTGGTTCTGTTAATGACAATTACAGCTACTAAGCCTAAATGCATGTTTCAAGAATGATAACAAATTAATACGCTATAGATACTTTAGTGTTGAAAATATTTTTTTTAAAACAATGATATCTGTTTAAAGTGGCTTACATTTCTTACTGACTTGTAATTCGTCAAATTTTGTACAAAACGTTCACTACCAAACACTTAAACCGTAAAACTAGGGAGATTTTACAAATATTTCTGCCCATATATTTGGTTTGCAATCTTTTAGATTAAATTTATTACTCTATCCGCAAAATGTAAACGAATTTATAGAAAGTTCACACATTAGCGAAAAATTTTAATTTAAGGTCTGCTTCGTGGAAGAAATATAAATTTACGCCGATCTTAATAGTAGACAGATTCTTCACTTCGTTGTCTCAGCACTAAGTGGTACAACAAAGAATCTTTCAATTTATTATGCAACGAAACTGTCAACCCGCTGTGATTAATAAATAACTACTTTGAGACATTCTGCGTGCCACACGAGTGACATTCTTCTTATGAAATCTTCCAGGAGGAAACTGAATTTAAGTGACAGTTTTGCCTAGTATATTTTGCCTATTTAGTTTACATGCGTACACAATTTCGTACTGCACATTTTGTGATTCAATTCAAAATAACAATCAAAAGAAGTTATAAGACCAAGCACAATTGCGGCGAGAGGCTCTGTAGCTAGTGCAGCAAACGCTGCAGAAGCGCATTCAAGTTCGTTTCAAGAAGGCGTTGTCGAGATTGAAACGAATTCTGTAGATGAGGAAAAACCCGCCTTTGTTGAAAACCTATGGCAACCTACCTACTACAATCCGCTTAACAGGAAAGAGAAAAAGCGATTTTTTGGACGTTCAAAACAGGTCAACAATGGTAATGATGGACAGAAGGTAGAGCGCATAGTCGTCAGCCAAGAAGCTGTCGATAATCGTCGTAACTACATCAAAATTCTGCCGAAAGAAGGCGTTATCGTCACTCCTCGTCAGACTGCCGCAATGACGGACGAGCCCGACATCAATCGATTCGTTTGGTTGGGTGTAGACCCAAATGCGATAACAGAGAAGAAGCTTGCTACGTATAATCTCAAAGACGGTATGCCAATTAAAATCAGTCTTGTGTTATGTACGCTAACTATAAGGTTGCGCATTTCTATTAGAATTTTTTGTCATGAGGCCAGTATCCGCGACTTGTGAACGGCTAATATGTTATTCTTTGTGGGAAAGTTCTAACAATTTGTAGTTTATGCAGGTTTTCGTCGAGTACTTTAATATTCCCAGTATAAAATCTTTTCTTATCTCAATTATTATTTTAATTAGTTTCTAAATGTTTGTGGCGGAGAAATAATATCTATGCATTTGTGTATTAGATTTTGTGTACCTAACAAAAAATTTGTTGAAATATAACCGGAAGGATAAATCAAAGACAGCATTAACGGAAAGTATAATCTCGTGCACATTCGTTTTGTGCTTACTGACGGCTCATCATTTGGAAGCGGTATTACGCCCTATACCCATTACATATTTGCGCGAGGAATGTTGGAAAACGGGACTAAACAATCTCCTCTACGAATGTGCAAATATGCAGTAGTGAAACAAAATTTATAAAAAGTCTTCGACAATGCGGCTGCAAAGCCAACTCACTATATATACTATATATATCACGTCTGTAAAGGCTACCAATACTACAGCTACTGTGTCAGTACCCGATTCCAACAATACGGTACCAAAAAGGTACATATTACCAACACTATGGTTGCCGAGTCGGTACATAGTACTACACCATGGGTTTCGATTTAAGCTAAATTTCACCAAAAGGGAGAAATACAACTATTTCTGAACAATTGTTTCTTCAAAAAATCCGTACACTCTGGACATGATCGATATCAGTTATCATATTTCGCGGTAATCATGACATCTTTCAATGAAATAAATAACTGTTAGATACTGGTTTTGTCACATACTTGATATATATATGCAATTTTGTATTAGCTTTTGTGCACCTTTATCAAATTAGTTTAAATATGACCAGAAAGATAAACCAAACACAGCATAAACGTAAAGTATAATCTCATGCACATTTTTTTGAAGAAACCGGTTTTTGGTTGATCGCGTAGCGATAAATATGAGACTAAGAAAGATATCACCTGTTTAAAGTTTTGACTGCTTGTGACAATAGCATTTTAACTTACCTACTTCCACGTATTGGCATTACACAACAAATGGTAAAACTGTATTAACTATAATTATTAACACCCCGCAGACATTGCGAACCTTTTTAGTCAATGCACACGTGGGAGGCAAATCACAGTGTATTTATAATGTCAATGAAATCTCTTGTTGGGTCCTCAAATTTGTATTTAAAATGAAAATTGACTAATATACACACATTTACCTTTCAAACTTTCAAAATAACCCCCTCTTCGAGAGGCCTCTTGCAAGTTTTAGTTCATTTTAAATATAAGTTTGATTTTAACTCGATTGATCATCCTCGTCGGACACCTGTATTCTCATTTCGTCACAACCACCAAACTATATTTATATTTATTTGCACTATAAATAGAGTATTAAGTTGCGAATTTCTAGGAAAGATTGAGTATTTAAACCTATAGATTTCCTTCTCTAAGGATAGTAAAACGACAAAGAAAACGAGCTTCATCTGCCCGGAGCATTTGGTTTTGAGTAGACGCGGCCCAACATTGCTTCAGCTACCGCAACTTTTCCCTATTGTTGGAAACCTGTATTTCCATATCGTCACAACTGTTAACTGCATATTAAAGCCTAACTCACATTTTTAAATCGTACGATAAGTGACATTAAGTTGTTGGCAGATATTTTGACGCTCTCGTTCATGGTGTGACACCCTCGAGCGAAACGATTGTCAGGTGTAAAATTTCAAAAGCCACGAGTATTTAGTGCCATAAAGCATTATTGGCCTAGACCGGAATCACCAAAGTCGTTTTCCATTTGATTTTTAAAAGTGTGTGTGTGTATAAGTCCATCGCATATTCGCCTAAATTTTCGATTATGACGCCTAGTGGTATTTCGATAATGAGAACAACTATTAGAATCCGTTTATTAGCTTGTGCATTCTTTTATATAACGAGTGTGCAACACTGCGGATAGTTCAGATGTTCTGATGAATATTAACCTGCTAGCTATAATATAATAACCACTTTTGGATTTTTATATCTGATTTTTCACTTAATAAAGATAAATAGACGATTCAATTTTTCCAGGTAGTAATAATTTACAATAATAAAATACACTCAAGTACATCTTATATTCGCCAAAGTGTTTAGTATTACAAAGAACCTTGTATATCTTCCAGTTCTGCTATTCTAGTTAATAATTAATAAATCTTGAGATATAACTTGTGCATTCAAGCATTACTTCATTATTGAGCAGGTGTATAAAGCATAGATGAAAATGGATCACCTTTATTTCGCCAGTTTACAACATGTTTGCAATATATAGTGAATTTAGAAAATCAAAATGTATATAGTAAACAATTACAAGCAAAAAGAAAAAAATTTCGCAAAGCACTCCTGCGAGAAAAATTATCCTATAAATATTAAATTCATGAACAATTTCCTTAAGTATATATTTCCGTAGAAAAAATGTTTCAAATCAGCTATTTTTCATTTTGTTCTATAAATACCACCTGGAAATCCATCTGATTTGATAATAAATTTTCTAGACAATTCGTTTGTTCATTGCTGAAAGCTCTAATTTTCAGCTTGATTTAGTAAGAAATACTCTTTAAATGGCTTCTCTAATAATCAACTGCTCCTTCCTACACTGCAATAACTGTTCATTGTTCTTTAAATCAAGTTTTCGAGCGTGAAGTAAACACCAATCCCATTGGATTTTACCATTCATCGTAAAAAATAGCAAAACTACCGCAAGTCTCACGCACTTGCTATGTTGTTGGATGATTGGTTAATTACAATGGTATTGGTATTTACTTCAAGCTCGCAAATTTGACTTTAAAAATTGTTACCACCCCTGCACATTCAATGACTGTTTAACTGTTCATTGTGTTTGTCAGTTATGAATGGTCCCGTATCAAGGAATCGAATCCTAGATAACTGTAGACTGAAAACAGCTGCAATATGTATGATGTTTCCTCTATTTGTTGTATTATAGCGATGGCCGCAGAACGTAACCAAAGCAAACTAAAATGTCGATCGAAATATTATCTAAGAAATTTAAAAAAGAAAAAATATTTGAGTAAGTTTTAGAAGTATATTTCGACACTGTAACGTTGGCTTAAATGTTACTGACTGGATTCGACAGGGCGCATTTTAAAATGTTATATATTGATAATTAATTTTCTGGTATACAATCACAGTTAGTTACTTGAATATGAATAGATTATATATATATATTTATATTTATATTTATATTTATATATATATGAAGTCTAATGGTAGGATTTGGTCGTATGTATATATATATATATACTGTCAGGAAAAACTCAATTGCATCAGGTATATTAGTATTATCTAGTAGACCGGTTACGAACCTGGGCACATTTACGCCACTCGTTGCGAAGTAGAAAGGGAAGAGAAATGTATAATTTAATTTTTACTCATTTGGATTCTATGCAGACTTTTTTTATTTTGAAAATTAAATAGGAGTAAAAGTGCACCAGACGCCCGAGGAACTGCAGCAACTAGATGGAGCAACAACATCATATACTCGTCTAGCAAAGATTCACACTGGCGAGGAGCGTCATGAGTTCGACTATGTAAAACCTGCACGTCATGGCCTACTTGACTTTGACTATCCTACAATGAATTACCCATCGCAATATCTTCAGAAAAATAAACAAAACAATGCAAGCGAGGATCAGAATGTTCGCTCAAATGCAGTATACATGATACCAGGACCGAACAATGTTGTGAATGACGCGAAATTCAAGAGCACTAAAAAGCAACAAAAGTCTTCGGCATACTACCAAGGCGGGGCAAATGAACCTCTTCCAAATGAAAATAATTACATTGAGTCAAGGGTTGAGTCTGCAACACCTGTATATGTATGTTTACTGAATTTCAGACATGCTAGCTTTCTAGAGTTAACCAATAATGCCGCTCTCGTTTTAGGTCATGGTTGTTACTCAGCTGTCCCTCTATTTGGCTTAAAACAAATCATACATAGTTAGACGTTGTTTTACGCTTATGAAACAGAAAATGCAATTATACATGCAAATCAGCACTACTTATTTGATTTGTTTGATTTATTATTCTTCTGTACACTTATCTTGTTGTAACACAATTCGGTTTATGTGGATTTGCTAGTTAAATCGAAAACAGCGTCCATATAAACAGCACAGAGTAATATATTAGTCCCGAATTGCACACCGTTTCGCATGAAGCGCGGAGAGTTTAATACTAATGCCAGTGCACGAGAAAATTGTTTCTTTTGCACAATTTCGGGCAATCTGTATATCCTGAAATTGCTTCCAAATAGAAAACCATGTTCAAACAATTAGTCTTAATTAAAATTGAAAAGAATTTTGTTTGCGTGTCGCATTTTGCATAGGATAAGTCCCGTTTAGTTATTAGTGTTCTTACAAAGCCAATCCCATTTGGCGTACACGAAGTTGCTATGTGTTCCACCAAGCATGAATTCTATCTTTTACTGCATCTGCTCAAATAACATTGCCCAAAGCGACACTTACACTAGTAGATAGCGTCGGATGTAGATTTTAGTAGATTTTTGCTTTTCAAGCTAAGCAGAGGATGTTTGGTGGTGGATGTGATCTCAATTTAGTCAGCAGAAAAATATGTGAACGCCAGTATGGAAAACGATTTATATTGCACACGCTTCGATGCCCCTTTGTTTTTATAATATAAGCGAATATTAACTGACTTCATGGCAACTGTGCAAGCATTCACAACTTGCTTTAATTTATCATTAGTTTTTAACGTGTGAACAAAATTTTGTGGATAAATATTAATTATTGATTTCTTGCACACAGCGTCCGCGAACATATATATAATGTCCTATTAAACAGTTTCATAACTATGCCTATTTATTTCAATGGACAAAATATTTTGACATTTAAATACTGCCCTTCCCACGCCTTCTTATCGAGGACTAATCTGCACAATGTGCGATCAGTTCTACGTTTGAGCAATTAACCAAGTTAGGCTGCCGTATCATCCTCTTTGTTTTCAATTATAAGTTGAAAATTCTAATTCCACATTTTAAATTTATTATGCAATATTTTGGCATGCATAAGGACATCACAAGCTAAACAGATATCCATGACGCAATGTTTGCATAATTCCAATTCACTCAATGGTTCAGAAACCTTGCATTTCAACACGCATGTAAAAATATCGTCCATGAGTGGAGCTAAAGCCGATCCCCATTGAGTAGACGAGAATGGCCTATAGAATAGAAGATGGATTATGAGGACTGGTCGGCTATAAAATGATGGACCAATTAGTGGTGGTTCAAAAACCGTTGATCACTAAAATAAGTGCTCATCTTGGATCGATTCTTCTTTGTGTTTGTGAATGAAATCAAGAAGACATCGGATAAAGTTTTTGTGGCCAATGTATTAAAGGTCATTATGCAGTGAAGAAAACCTTGTGTTCGCTCAACCCGTTCCAAAAGACTAATCCAGTTATCTATTTATGTGAGGAATCATTTACCTGTTCTGCTTTGATGTTATAGTCCATAAATCATATTGATGAAGGCGTTTCCAGATCTTTTCGTCTTCACTGGGACTGAAGCAGTCGTTCCAGCCGGATTGGATAGACTGGAATAGGTTCGCAATATAGACTTTGAAAACGGGTGGGCTACATAATGAAGGAGCAATTATAGGAGATTCACTAGGCGTAGAAAACTGCACCTAGATCATCTGTTTGTCTGGTTTGTAGGCTATTAAATACGAATTAAATATCTAAACAACACAAATAGGGTAATATCTCTAACTGTACATCACTCAGATTAAAATTTGGGGGATATATCAGACATAATAACATACAAACGCAGTGAAATTTGAAGTGACAATAACAAAAAAATATTTTAATGTAGGTTGTGATCTTGATATAAACATCATTCAAATTATATGTTTACATGTGTCTGTATCAACTAAGCATAGTATAATAAATAAATGGAAATTCATCCAGTAGACATGTCTCGTCATTATTTGGAGTCATTCACTTACTGTCCAGAATATGCCATGAACAGCGATCGAACCTGGGCAATTCTGGTTCGGAATTTGTTGCTCTAACCACTGTGTCACCTTGCCGCACACCAAACGAAATTTTCGGTTATATACTAAATAATTGTTCTTAGTTAGTCTCTCCTTTTAGCTAGAGCCTATATGGCATCTCTTTAGACCGAACGTTCCACATAACCACTCCCAATCTGTCATAAAAGAATGAGTACGTTAATAATTCCCAATAAGGACGAAAAGGGTCTACTGAATGAATTTACTTGTCTGCACTGTACAATGCCTCGTTTTTACTTGAATATGTATGCATATAATATAACTTGATTTTACATTAACCCTGCTTGGAATAATTTTCATTACCGCTCGCGCAACCAATCTTTTTTTAATTAATAAACAATGATCGAAAATCAAACGAACATATTTAGTGATTTCTAACTTTCAGTTTCTTCACTTTCTCAAAAATTTCAAACGTACTTTTTAAGCTGTTTTCAAAAATTGGTTAGTCCGGCCAGTCATAGCACTCTGAGGAGCTATGACTATTGTATAAATAAACAATGCTAACCTGTCTAATTGCAGGGAGCTTATCTTTTATATTTCAATTTAGCATGTGCTTTGTAGCATGAGCAAATATGAATTATGCATTAGGTAGCCGAGGAGTCACTGCCTTTTTAATCCTTTGAGTAAATATTTTGGATGGTGTGTCCTCTGTAAAAGGTACACTGACATATATAAGGTTGTTTTGTGCACCGCCTTTTCTTGGCATTGATATTCATCAGAACTGATTTCCCTTGTGCTGTCGAATAAATTGCGTATCAAATTCGACTTTTTCAAAGTAAACTGTCTCACGACGCGCATTGGTTTGGCGTTTTGTTGCCAGTACCAATTGAACGATAGTCGCTGCTGTCATTTTATCAATTTGAGCTGTTTTAACTTCAAGTGGATTATTGTAACATCATACTCTGTCTACCAGTGTATCACATTTCGTTCATCGAAATTTTCATCTAGGACCAGAAGGGTAGACCAAAGTCAGTATGAACGAAAAGTATAATCTTGTGTACACATGCGTTTCGTGCATACTGGTGACACCTGAACAAGAGCCGGTTATACGACCTATACCCTCTCGTTATTTTGTCAAGGAGCGTGGGACAATTGGACGGTACAATCTCCTATACGAATGTGTACACAAGCCGTAGTGGAGTTAATTTCATTTGAAGTTTTCGACAATTTGTTATCCAAGCCAAATCAGTATATATAATAAATACCGAGACTGTAAAGAGTATCAAAACAACTGTTCTCAAAATACCGAGCCTGTACCAAGTAACAACACAAGAGATTTCAGAATAGGTTAAAGTTCACAAAATATTTATTATTACAACTAGTTATAAACACCAATTACACCAACAAATCCATGCACTCTAGCCACGATTGACATCAGTTATCATATTTCGCAAATTCGATGACTTTATATAAAGTTATTCTCATTACTGCTCGAGTATACTTAGTATATGAGGTTGTGTCGTCCATCTATCTCACATTTCTTGAAAAATTATATAGTGGGTATAGGATGTAGTAGCAACTCCTACTGATGAGTCGTCAGTAAAATCGAAACGCATGTGTAAATAAGTTTCCACATTTCGTTCATGCTGACTTTGGCATATATGTGTGGTCTCATTTGGACTAAATTGTTACAAAACACGAATACCTAATACACATTTGTACATATAAAATTTATCCAAAAAAACCATGTATAATCAGTTTCAAAATGATCTGATTTATCCCCATTTCAGAGTACGCGCCGAATTCGTCTTCGTGGTGGCTGGGTGCTGATTCGTCCATTTCCTCCGAAGGCTTTAACATCGTTCATACTAACCACTGGAAATGAGGTACGATCTAATCTTCATTGTCTGGCAATCAGTAAAATTGCAGCAATCTCAAATTCCCGATATACATAATCTCATCTAGAGTGCAGAAGTTAATGGGAAGAGAAAGAAATTATCGACCATGTGTGGTATTACTGTACTGTTGTGATGTCTCTGTTATTAAAGTTAAAATTCAAAATTGAAAAGAAATAAAAAACTTGATTAAATATTAATTGATTGCACCAGTGGTGGTAACAATTATTTGAATCAAGTTTGCGAGCTTGAAATAAACACCAATCTCATTGTATTTAACGTCTACAAACAACATAGCAAAACTACCGCCAGTCACACGCACTGACGCGTTTCGACCTCCCATGATCCTCATCAGAGTATGATGGCAAAGTAACTAGCGAGGATCGATCCGCATTGCATATATGCGGCTCTAGCCTCGAATAATCTCGCATACATTGCACTCGACTGCAAATCTTGGCTGCATAATTTCTATGCAGTCACGAAAATTAAAGACAAGTGCCTCCTGATAACCATGATTATATTCTATACGAAAACTTTTCTATTTATTAATTCCATTATTCACGCCTTATATAGGTATATTAATTGCATATAAACATATATATATATATATATATATATATATATATATATATATATATATATATTTAATACAACCGTATGAGATTAATAAATGTCAACCTTGTATATTTCCAATGTATAATGTAAATATTTCAGCGTATGTTATTAAATTATCTATAAGCACACAGTCTACCTTATCTATTTATACATCTGTGTGCAATCTACTGAATACTGAGTTTGAGAACGGTAAGGATAGAACAATAGGAATTTTTATTTTTCTAGGTCATTCTCCATCAGTTTCCAATAAACTGGTTCTCTTACTCAGGTTTACATTTAACACCGGCTCATCCGCTTCCCGTTTTAGAACCCTAGATAAGGCTTCATTAATTATTTGGCATAATGATTATTCTAGGATACATTCATTACATCATTGCGCGGTTTTATCTCAATCGACACCAATAAAAATTACCTAATTTGCGTTTTGACTAACGCTGTTATAATTGTTCCGGTAGTCTTCTTTCTTTACCAATATATTTTGCCTGCCTTTATCGGCAGCCTTCTTCATTTGGTCTATCATCGCTAATTTAACAAATGAAACTAATTAAGTAAGCTCTAATTAAACTAGTTACACTGTTGCTTAAATTTATGTATACATATGCATAAATAGATATGAGTAATACATTTATATATGTGCATTTTACAAATTTATATAGGGTGTGTTAAAGATATAGATATACATATAGAAATGGATATTCGTACAAGTTGTTGATTCGAACTTTATATATATGTAGATATCTATAATTATTTATTTCATATATATGGACATATACTTATATACAATTACTTCTATGGAAATAAATTTATAAAAAATATTTCCATATATATTAAATGATTATATATATATATATATATATATATATATAAAGTTTGAGTAAACAACTTATACATATATTCATTTCTAAATGTATATATACGTTTTTCATGTATATATGTGTATTTTATAAAATTATGGGAGGTGTGCTGAAGATATAGTTATACATATAGAAATGGACTGTTGTATAAATTGTTAACTCACACGTTATATATATATTTTTTTCTTTATGTCCATTGTCTTCGAATATTACACAGTATATTTCTAATAAGGAAGAAAAAACACATTAATAACAAAGTGGATAATGGCCATTTATTTCGAGAATACTAAACTTCGCTCTACAATCTTTCATTTATATACATTCTGGGTTTTCATTTGAATATGTGGGTGGTAACAAATATGACTCGGTTTTCTATTTCTTGTTTTGGCTGATTGGTAAGTGTGTATGCATTTGTGTCTGTGTGTATGCCTGTTTGCATGTAAAGGTCCTTCTCGCTGTATTGCAAAGTGATGTCTGAGATCTGGTCATTATTGTATTGATGGCTTGAGAATTAACCATCTGTTCGAATTGTTCGCTGTTACGTGAACGAGTGCCATTTTTCCGAGTGTAGTCTTTCGTTTCACCTTTTTGCGTAAATTTGTGTTCTTCACTTGGTAACAGCACAAGTGTGGATTGCAGTGTTGAACGCTCATATAGTTTGGAAATTTCGGTCGCCGTGTGTCCATCTGTTTTTTCCTCTTCAGTTTGTTACCAATCCGATTGCATGTTTGTTGATCCTAGTCGAGGGCCTGTTCGATCTTGCCTGGATACTAGTTAATTGTTGTTGAATTGTGTTATTCGTGCCCAATCGATTAGAATATCCTGTTGATGAAATTCTTGAATATTAAGGTCAGGTGCTTGTTTTTTTATATAGAGGACTTCATAAATAAATAATTTTTCTGATTTTGCTTTATGTAAATTGAGAAATTGGTCGAATTGACTGGGTGCCCCGTTTCCAATATATGATCGGAAATAGCTGATTTTCCTGACGGTGCCAAGCCTTTGTTAATCAATTTCTGTGGTAAATGTTGCTGGATTCTGTTTATCAATTGCTTCTTCGTACGTCCGATATATGTGCTACCGCACATACATGAGAATTTGTAGACTATGAATGATTTGGAGAGAATTGGCAATTGATCTTTGGCATCCAACCTCATGATTCTCTGTGTACTAAATGTGATATTAACTTTAACACTGGGAAAATTCTCCTTAGTTATTCTATTCAGCCGCCGTGCAATTATTGAGGTTGGTACGTCGCCTCTAAATGGTAAGTTTAGGAAAACCTGCTTGACTGTATCCTCTCTAGTGCGAATCTGCCGTGGTCTGATGTTGATATCAATGTATCGCTTTGTAGTGTATATAAATGAAAGATTGTAGAGCAAAGTATAGTATTCTCGAAATAAATGGCCATTATCCACTTTGGTATTATTGTGTTTTTCTTCCTAATTAGAAATATATATATATATATATATATATATATATATATATATATATATATATATATATAACTTAGAAGCGTGCATATTTTTAGTTATTATAGAACTTTTATGTAGGTTATCTGTACTTTGCCCTTACTATCTCTTCCTTTCTCTTTTTATTTGGTCTTAACCTAATCATCTGGCTTTCACTCTCTTTCTATCAAGGTAACTTTCATTGCAGCCTACGCACATCATTTGTGTCAACAATCCATCCATTCTTAAACGAACATTGGTTGCGCGGGTGGTGATAACAATTATTATAATCAAGGTTGCGGTCTTGTTATAAACACCTGACCCATTAATTACTTACATATGTCAGTATAAACTAAGAATTGTATAGTGTAGAAAAGGCAATTCATCCAGTAGACCGGTTTCGTCCTTATTGGGAGCTCATCAAGTACTGGCCAGAATTTGCCGCGGACAGGACTCCGCGGCAAATTGATTATAATAATCCATCCATTCTGTTTTCAGTTTATCATACTGGTCATATTTGAACTAATTTGTTACCATATGCGCAATACCAAATACAAAATTACATATATATTAGTTCTCCGCCATAAACATTGTCTAACAGCCAAGTTTGCTGGTTTTTGGCAGTTTTGAATTATAACTTTAATTTCCATGACATCGCAACAGTACAGTTTTACCGCACATGTTCGATATCTCCTGTTGCCCCGCTCCCCCATTAATTCGGCACACTAAATGGGATTTTATATACCGGGAACTTGATTTTGACGTATAAATACAACAGTTGTCTATGTGTTGGTAGGGTTAATGTCATATGTGGAATTGTAATAAGGTTATACATGGGAAAATGAAAGGACGCTAGATTTCCTATGTAACATAGTTATTTTGTGTAGTTGACTTTACATGTATTGTATGGAGGTCTAAATTTTCTCCTTTTCGTTTTTCGTGCCAATATATTTCCACACCCTTTCCAGACCCACCTCCACATGTATTAGTGAGTTTTCATAATTAACAGGTGTACCCTTGGTTATTCTGCAGCTAAATATCAATTTAAAAACTTATAGTGTGATTAAGAGACTGCTGAAAATGAAATATTTTATTAATTTAAACATTTTTGTTTACATTTTAGAATTTGACCAATTTATCCGCGAAGAAGCGCTGTAAGTGATTGTTTTGGTAAAAAAAGCTTAAATTTATAAATAATTTTAAAATTATTGTTTCGAATTGTTTAAAGTTATTTAAGATAAATGGTTTTTGTGTTTAATCTTTAAACTTCTATTTTATCTAAACTGGTTACGATTTAATTTGAATTTGCTTATAGTATTTGGCCTTATTTTTCCCAATTGAGGTTGAAAGCGATCGAATTGCGGAAATATATTTTCTATCTAATGAATTTCGTCTTTACCGAAATAAGATACATATGAAAATAAATCTATTATGGCCCTTGGCCAAGTATAAAAATCCTTTTTTCGGAACAAAACGCCGCAGTAATCGGTTTTAATAGAACTAGCTCTATCATAAAAATTAATTCTTAGAAGTATATCTGTTAACCAGGCACCGCCAGTTTAACAAACTTGTCACAGCTACATGAAGAACAGTCGAAAAATTGATTTGATTTATGCATATCGATTTTTATTCATCACCAAGCACCAGAACTATGTATTCAAAGTTTCCTCGAGCCTTACCTGATCTGCGTTTTGATTAACGCAATTAATATTAAAGTAGTATCTTTCTTTAACAAAATACTTCGGTTGCCTTTATCAAGAGTCTTCTTCAGTTGGTCCGTCCTCATCAGTTTTACAAATCAAACTAATGAAGAAAGCGTGATATTTCCTTTGGCTATATTATTTATACTTCAGACTGATCTTTCACTAGATAGTCGCGTGTCACATGTGTGTGTGTGTGCATTTCCGTAACTGTTATGTTCATCTAACTAAGTGAGACTAGAGTGGCTGAATAAGAATTTATCATTTGCATGAATTAGATTATTAGTTTTATACCATCATGTAAAATGACGTAACGAGCATGATATTGTAGTCGACTTGCCACGTATTCCCAAAACGAGGAGTCATTTTCTTTTATCCAGGCAGATGCGACCATTCGTTCGACCAGCATTAAATAGCATTAAATCGGAATGGAAACACATTGATGTAGAAACAGGTGCCCAAACTATACTACTGCCATCAATAACAACGATCGATACTGTGATCTGGGACCTGTAACTTGTAACTTAGAATCTTTGATAGAAGATTATTTAGGTCAAATAGTGGATAATTTTACACAAAGAGACGAAGTGCATCACAGAGCTTGCGTATGAAAACCGAATTAGCCAAGCCGCACGATTTAACATATTTACCACTAGATTCCTAAAGATTTTCACTCATTGAAGCGTTTTTATTCATCTGGAATGTAGAGCGTCGTGATCAAAAGACCGATACCGCAAATATTAGCATCCGGCTTCGAGATTGTTTATCATTTAATAACATGTTCCAATTGTGATTGCGTATTAAAAAGCGGCCGAATAAAATTTCTAGGCTTAAAAATTTTACTTTTTGGTAATGACTCGTGACGCCCTACACGAGCGAATATATCGTTATAGAAAACTGTTCAGGTGACGACTATAGATCTACAAAACATTAAACAACAACAACAAACCACCCCAAACCAACCCAACACACAAACCCACAACAAAAAAACCCCAAAAACACCCCCAAAACACAACAACACACCAAAACCAACACAACACAAAACAAACCCAACAACACCCAACAAACAACACAACCCCAAACAAAACACAAAACAAAACAAAACCCACCACACAACAACAACCACCACCAACAACACAAACACACAAAAAACCAACATTGGTTGTGCGAACTGTGATAAAAAATAATTAAATTAAGTTTTCGATCTTGATATAATCACCAGTTTCCTTATACGCATATATTTTTCAGTGTAGGCTAATCATTACACAAACTAGAAAAGGCAATTCATCCAGTAAGCCAGTTTCATCCTTATTGGGAACTCCTCACGTACTGTCCAGAATTTGCCGCGGACATCTAGAACCTGGCAACGTTTGTTTCGGCATCTGTTTCTATAAACTCTGAGCCACACTGGAGCACCATCTCAGTTTATATTGACAGATTTATGTACATAATGGGATTGGCGTTTATATCAAGATCGCAACCTTGATTTAAATAAAGGCTATTTCTATTTCAGCCAAACGTTTGACGACGAGAAGTTTAAATCAAGTTCGTAAAGTTGTATTCAAATTAACCTGCTTCTAAAGAATATTTAAATTTCAGCTCCTCGTTTTTCGTCGGAATTAGGTTTGTAAACGTTTCAAAACGTATTGAATTTCTGGCTGCTGCACTGTTTAGTATTAAACGTTTGTCAACTTGACTTAAATATGTTAATTTAATTACATATGTTACTAACGATCCTATTGTTCTTTACCAATTTCTCATCTAAATTCACGGGATTCTTATACGTAAAATTTCTTCTTCACTATATTAATGCTTATTCCAGCAACACACCATGGATAAGCATGAACTAATTTGACATTTAACCTTAATATATTTTTTCGTGATGAACAAGCCTTTAAGAGTCTATCAATTATGAAGAGTATACCTGGTCGCAGGTTAACCCATAAAGGACGAGTAGGATATGCCACTGTGTACGCAAAGCATCGGTTAGCGTCAGTTATCAATTTTCTGGGGAGATCATGAAACTGTTGAATTAAATATATGTAAGTTAGTTAAGAATATATGTTGGATTTGTAAAGACAAGAACGCATGCATATAGCATGCTTAATGAAATAATAGCATACTTTTCTCGAGGGCGTGGTCACTGATGCCCATCGACGCCAGAATCTGAAGATTTTGTTGGTTTATCAGATACTCCTAAATTCTTTTTATTTGTCAGCTTTGTAGTTGCAAATTGGCGTTTGCTATATTGCCGATGTAAATCGCGAAACGCATTGAAGATTGCACAGTCCAACTAGTTTTATTTCAAAACCAAACATACGGCGGATGTGAAGCGTAGTATTGATTTATTTTAATGAATTGCCAACAAGCACGAATCGCACACGTGCACGGGATTACATTCTTAAAAACGCTGACTTTGCCATATTCTCCCGATCCAATATAGCATAACTTGGTTCTAAGTCGGTCTTGTATATTGCAATTCAAATTTGACCCATAATGATCTCTTACGGCCGTTCGTTGTTTATGAAGTTGGTGGTCCAACGTGATGTAGTGAATTGTGGTGTTCTAAAAAGTTGGCTGTAAGGTAATAGGACAAGAAGAATCCATAAAGAGCAAAATTTATATTTCATTGTTAGATAATTTTTGGTAAAACATTCATCGTATCATTAGCCATATTCTTATTGACCAGGAATATACGATCGTGCTCCCGCCTGTATACTCTGCTATGTGGTAAATTTAATCTAATGAAAACATAAGTTATAACCATATAATAATAATATAATATAATCATATAATTAAACGATCATTTATTGCGCGGATGGTGGTAACAATTCCTCAAATCAAGTTTGCGAGCTTGAATATATTCAGACAGTTTGTTTCAGTCAACCTTAGATGTCAGCGTCATGTTTGTTAGTGCGTGAAAATTCAGACATTTTGGTTATATTATGTGGCATTTGCTCGTTCCATGTACACAAGAAAGACATTTAACAAACAGGATAGTTTTGTTTCAATCTGTTTTTTATTCACAAATGTAAAAAGGCGAAAGCATAAAGTTATATTGCATCTTGCACGGTGAAGATGTCGCTTTGTTACCTTTGGTCTTTAAGACTATCCTTTGTTGGTTTCATAGTAAAATTTAAAACTGAATTAAGAAACATACATATTCTATCAGGATCGTATAGTCGCGCACAATTCATTTGGAAATACATCTATTCATAGAAAGAGGAATGTTTTAATTTCCAGGATATCCCTTCTTTTTAACTGAGAAGTTTAACTAAACTTTTTAAATGCAACAAGCTATGCTACATTGACAAATAAGTGGGTCAATGTAGTTGCAAATAACTGCCTTCTTCTGTTTACGTTTTGTCAGATTTATTGAATGAGACCACAGGCTTATTAAACAATTTCCCCGTTTGAAGTGGCGATTATTCATCAGGCCTATGTAGATCACCGATTTATCCTGCATTGGTTTCAGTGAAAAAATCTTTGATTGCACTGGTTTTGAAAACAATTATTCAAATAAAATATGAGGAATAGATTTAACTAAAATCTACTATCTTATTAAACAATCGCACAACACGTCATGTAAATTCGCTTCAAAAATGACTTCTACGTGTACAGTAGATGGCTATATTATTTTTATTATTAATTTTAGCATTTTCGCTCTTTTCAAAAAAATCAAATGAAAGAGATTACAGAAACTCAAGTCTGTACCGGTCTGATGCTGTTGAGAACCACCAACCAACAATTAATCGTGAGGCAATTGATCCGGAGTATAGATCGTGATTGCTCTCCGACTATTTAAAAAAATAAAATTTGGAAGAGAAATCCATACTTTGCATCGCCCAGAAGGCGTCGCTGTCGGACTTGTCAATTATTCAATGTATACAGAGAGCTGCTGTGTATTCCTGTTCATGTGCTTAGGATAACAAAAAAATAATTTTGTATAGTACCACAATCTGTGTCAGACTGGTTTTTTCCAAAATGCACTTTTCTTGGCAGAGGTAAACATTAAAATGTTTTTTTAGTTTTTCCAACTTGACTCAGTTTCATCAATACTTGAGTTCGGATCAGAATTAAGACAATTCATATTTAGAATAGTAACGTAAACATTTATTGACAATTTATTACAATTTAGGCATAACTTGGATTACTAGGCCAGCACACTCTGTCAACAGTAGCTCAAATAGTTTGAAATATTTAAGTATTTACCTTGTGTGTGGCGATTAAATTTGACTTAACTTGTCAACTTTCTGTGGTGCACCTGATAACGGCTTTTAAAAACATATTTGCTCCTTGCGTAACAAAAAAAATGAGCAAAATGATGATTTGAAAATATTATTCGAAGAAATTAAATTAATAATTAAATGAGTGCATCTAAATTCCATTGGCCTTTTTGTCTCTCTCTCACACACATTTGATATACATATATATAAATGTCCATTGACTTCGAATATTACACTGGATGTATGTAAATGAAAGATTGCGAAATGAAGTTTAGTAGTCTCGTAATAAATAGCCGTTATCCATTTTTTATTAATGCGTTTTTATGCCTAATAAGAAATATATATATATATATATATATATATATATATATATATATATATATATATATATATCAGATAATAAAATTTGAACACGATACTACATTCGATTAATTTACTGAGTCGGTTTCTTATTTATTTGGCATTACTCACAATTAGACATAATTGCTCCGGCCGAAATATTTGCCCACTAATATTTAGTTCACAGTCACACTAGTCGTCCACTCCGTTACTTCCGATGAGTTTCCAGCAAGAACGAAATCAGTCTTGCAGATAAATTGAATTTTCTTCCTAATGAAATGCGAAGATTCTACCGCCAACCTTTTGATACTAACAAATCCCATGCTAATATTTTAATTCAACGGCGTTCAAAATTTGGCATGTTGTCATTCTAATAATATCGATCGCGACGGGCTAGCAACACCACTGGTTTGGAAGTTACATTTAACTAAGCCTATAGGGAAGCAAAATAAGCCAAAAAGTAGTGTCGTAAAACTTAGAATTGCATGCGAATCAGGATACCTCTGGTGCATGAAGTAAGCTGCGGAACTCTATATGAGATGTTCCTGGATTCAATTCTTGGTCGCAGCATTTCTCCTTCCTACTGGGTAGTTGTCAAATAATGGCGAAGCCGTGCTCTATTCTATGAATTGCATCTGCTATCTTATGAGATATTTTTGTTAAACTTAAAATACATATGTAAAATAAATCTCCATTGTCTAACTTTAACTCTCTATCTCTCCCTATATATATATATACATATATATATATATATATATATATATATATATATATATATATATATATATATAAATATGGATAAACCTTCTTATAGGCCTAAGAAACTTCGTAAAATTATGAAAGAATATAAATTTGACTAGTTTTCTATTCCTAGCAGATCTCTATAAACGTATAGATGGTTATATGTGCATACCTATAGTATATTTAAAGTAGTAGATGAATTTTATTTACTTTCTTATGATTCGCTTCAGCATAGCGTGTTAAAATGTGACATTTATTTCGAATTTTTTATAATGTTAGAAGACTTATTTTTTTGAGTAGTCTTCGGTATACATTCAGAAAATAACATTTGATGCAAAATTTGTTCAGTGTGTTGGAACGTTTTATTTTATGCAAAAGATTCAAGAACTTTATTCTATTTTTTACTGAAAATTCGTCAAGAGAACGAGTTGTCTACGTGATGGCTGCATATTTCTGTTTCGCATTTCTGTGTTTTTAACATTTACCTTTTCATTTAATCTGTGCATAGACTTTGCAAATTAATTTCTCGGCTTATTTCGTACGAATTTCAATAATAAACTGTTCTTGTTTGTGCTAATTTTCTTATCCTGACTTTTCCGTGCACTGTGGCCACATTGAACTTATTCGGTCACACAATTACCAACTGAGCAATTAATAACTGTCGTGTTTGCTAAGCTAAATAAATACAAATATTTCTGTTATAGTTTCTCTTATTCCAGTCGTGTAGTTAAAAGCATGAATACCCAGTATGATACCAGATTCAAGTTGTGTGAGTTTTTTCCTTTCTCTATACGTTTATATGAGCAAATTAAGAAATTTATTGATTGACTCCCATCCAGAAAGGCTAGGAGACCAGATATGAGTACATTCTAAAAAGCTTTTAGCTTGTGAGCAAACTCAAATTCATAATTTTGACTTCGTGTGTTGGTTGTGAAATGAGAATAAATCTGATGAAAAGCGTTGGAGATGGACGATCGAAAAAAACCTATCACGGTAAATAAGAAGAATTTATAAATTAATAAGCATAATTAGAATCACCACAATACCTGACTACAAACTACGCACGAAAATAACATTGTTTTGATCAAAATTAAATATACGTACATTTTTAGATCAACTCCTTGTCCCTTTTACAGTTAAATACTGTTTGTTGCGAAGAACTAATATATATATATGCAAGTATGTATTAGATGTTGCGAACCTAGTAACAAATTAGTTCAGTTGTGACCAGAAGGATAAACCAGAGGCAGCATAAACGGTAAGTCTAATCTCATGCACATTCGTTTCGCACTTACTGACAACTCATCAGTATGAGCCGGTATTACGCCCTTTAACCACTATATTTTTGGTCGAAGAATGTGGAATAATAGGACGGTACAATCTCCTAGACAAATGTGTAAACCTGCAATAGTGAAGCTAACGTCATATAAAGTCTACGACAATGCGACTTCAACGCTAACTCACACTATATAATATACATGACGAGTCTGTAAAGGATACTAACACTATTGATATTGTGTTAGTAACCGATACCAACATTATTGTACCGAAA
Source organism: Eudiplozoon nipponicum (assembly GCA_029291075.1). NCBI lineage: Eukaryota > Metazoa > Platyhelminthes > Monogenea > Mazocraeidea > Diplozoidae > Eudiplozoon > Eudiplozoon nipponicum. The sequence continues at coordinate 40,526 of JAQBSW010002404.1, read as the reverse complement.
TAGGTACATGGTACTCACACTATGGTTTCCGAGTCGGTACATGATACCAATATGATGGATATCAATTTATGCTAAAGTTCACCGAAATTGAGAATTACAACAATTTCTGAACATCTGTTACTCCAGTATATCCATACATTCTGGCCTTAATTGATATCAGTTATCACATTTCGCGGTAAGCATGACATCATTCAATTCAATGTATTACAGTTAAATACTGTTTGTTGTGAAGAGCTAATATATATGCAAGTATGTATTATGTACCTTTCGCTACAATAATGTTGGTATCAGTTACTAACACAATAGCCATAGTGTTAGTATCCTTTGCAGACTCGGTATATATATATTATATAGTGTGAGTTAGCGTTGAAGTAGCATTGTTGTAGACTTTATATGATGTTAGCTTCACTATTGCAGGTTTATACATTCGTCTAGGATATTGTACCGTCCTATTATTCAACATTCTTCGACCAAACATATAGTGGTTAAAGGGCGTAATACCGGCTCCTACTGATGAGTCGCCAGTAAGCACGAAACGAATGTGCATGAGATTATACTTTCCGTTCATGCTGCCTTTGGTTTATCCTTCTGGTCACAACTGAACTAATTTGTTACTAGGTTCGCAACACCTAATACATACTTGCATATATATTAGCTCTTCGCAACAAACAGTATTTAACTGTAATATATTTAATTGAATGATGTCATACTTACCGCGAAATGTGATAACTGATATCGATCAAGGCCAGAGTGTATGGATATACTGAAATAACAGGTGTTCAGAAATTGTTGTATTTCTCCATTTAGGTGAACTTTAGCATAAATTGATATCCATTAGATTGGTATCATGTACCGACTCGGAAACCATAGTGTGAGTACCCTGTACCTTTTCGGTACAATAATGTTGGTATCGGTTACTAAAACAATATCAATAGTGTTAATATCCTTTACAGACTCGTCATATATATTATATAGTGAGAGTTAGCGTTGAAGTCGCAGTGTCGTAGACTTTATATGATGTTAGCTTCACTATTGCAGGTTTACACATTCGTCTAGGAGATTGTACCGTCATATTATTCCACATTCTTCGACCAAATATATAGTGGTTAAAGGGCGTTTTACGGCTCCTACTGATGAGTCGCCAGTAAGCACGAAACGAGTGTGCATGAGATTGTACTTCCTTGACTTTTCACTAAAATTCCCACCCAAAAGCAAAAACGGATTCATTAAACTGATCAGGGGTGTATTAAATTCCCCACCACTACTGTAATATTATGTATTTGGTTGAAACCGCGCATCGATTTATGGTAAGAAGAGGGGAACCTAGAACTGCATGCGAATATTGACATGTTCATAGATTATATCTTACATGTCATACAATACAGCCGGTAAATAAAGTTTATCGGGATTGTTGTAGACGTGTATCAAGATGTGGTTGTAATAGATTGACAATATTGATTAGAAAATAATTTGAAAGTAATTCGACAGATTTACCTGATTTTAGGATTGCGTACCGAATTTTTGAACCCACTGTCTTCATGGTTTCGCCAAACATTTCGATCTCCGTGTATGGCGATCTTTCTCATTGGTAATCACATCACCCACTAAGTTGACAATCAATATGTCAACTTGACATATTGATTGAAAAGCATCTCTATACCCGGAGATCGAAATATTTAGCGAAATCATGAAGATAGTGGATTCAAACAATTCGGTACGTAATCCGAAAATCAGGTAAATAATCTATTCCTTGTCGCGCAACATGTTTCGTCTAAAATTTGATAGATAACATAATGAATGAAACAGCCGTAGACAAATCACTAGGCTTCATTTGAAACACCGTACTAAATAATGTTAGGAAGCGAAGGTTGCATTAACCGAAATGAAAACACGCTCAAATAAAAGAGTAAGAATGTTGGATTAAGATTAGCTTAAAAATGGCAGCGGAAGAATAATTAGCTATCTTTTAACTAAACGAACATTAATTACGCGGGCGCTGATAAAAATTACTATAATCAAGGTTGCGAACTTGATATAAAAACCTGACCCATTAAGTACATACATTTGTCGGTAGAAACTAAGAATTGTATAGTGTACAATGGCAATTCATCCAGTAGACATTTTTCGTCCTCATTGGGAACTCATCACGTACTGGCCAGAATTTTCCGCGGATAGGGCTCGAAACTGTGCACGTCTGTATCGGAATCTAGTGCTCTAACCAGTGAGCGACAGGGTGGCAAATGTAAGTACATAATTGGCCAGATATTTATATCAATGTTGCAACCTTGATGATTTTAACTGTTATCACCGCCCGCACAACCAATGTTCGTTTAATTATATAAATGTTCATTTCCATACCACTTCCCCTTGTAGTGTGGTTTCTGTTCAATAACGACAGATTGGGGATGGTCAGTTGGAACTTTGTGTCTACATGGATTACTTATGAGCTCCACCTAAACGAAAACAGACTTATCGAGTTACATTCGTTAGTATATAACTGAAAATTGTGTGTAGAGTGCAGCAGGTTGGCTCAGTGTTTAGAGCACTAGATTCCGAAAAATACTTGCCAAGGCTTGAGCCCTGACCGCGGCAAATTCTGGCCAGTACGTTATGAGTTCCCAATAAAGGCAAAACAGGTCTACTGGTAGACTTGCCTTTTGTACACTATACAATTCTTAGTTTATACTGAAAAATATATGCAATTAATGGGTCAGTTGTTATTATCTCTTAACTTATTATAGGATTATCTTAAAATTTCATCTTTTTTTTAAATTTTATCATACTGTATCTATTAACTTGGTTACCTTATACAGTGTACCGCTCGATATAAAAACTTCAATATCACATGTTATTTGCAATATTCCTATAATCTTTCATTCAGTAAGCAACGTTCTTGTTTTTCTCCAACTCTCATTTATTTTAACTGATTATCGTAATGACCCTTATTAATTTACTACCTCTTGAGTATTTATCCTAGCAGGAATTTATGACCGGGGAGTTCAAGCTATTTTTCCCATTTACTTTACGGAGGTATCACTCGTAAATACTTCATTTAAGAAAGTAAGTGTGCAAATTAATCATTTCGGTTTCACTTATATGAACATGCACGTGCAGTTAATTATATTTAACCTATTAGAGTACTGCCCTAAAGAAACACACAAGCACACGTATAGGCATTAAGTACTTCCCTCTAGTCAATCGTCAGTATGTGTTAAATGATCAATCTAATTTCACTTTGATGAATGTACACGTGAAAGCACATGTACACACATCCGAAACATTCTAAGTTAAAGCGAAGACAGTAGATGTAAAACCCTGTTTCCGCAAAAGGAAGACCTGGTAAAGAGAGGACATTTGGCTTTTTGAAATCAAGTTTGCGAGCTTGAAGTAAACACCAACCCATTGTATTTAATCAGTAGTCGAATAACATAACGAAACTACCGTCAGTCGCACGCACTATGTTGTTCGACGACTGGTTAAATTCAATGATATTGTTGCTTACTTCAAACTCTCAAATTTGATTTAAAGAACTGTTACCACAATTCGCGCAATCAATTCTTGTTTAATAGTACAGTTGGCTGTTTTTTTTAGTTTTTAAACAAACTCAAATACCTAATTGGTAATTTAAAACTTCGTGCGTTAGATGCGAAATGAGAACAATCCTGATGAAAATGGTCGAATATGGCCTTTACACAATTGATGCTACAATTCGTAATAAATAAATCCTCAAGACGACATACACTTTATTATCACTAATGTTGATATGAACCCCAAGGGCAACGAAAATATTAAAAATTTAAACCTACGATTATTCCAGACAGCCTTATGTTAAATCAAGTATGTGTGTGATAGCCAATGTTACTTGTTACACCTAGAATTCCGTGAGCAGATGTTAAAGTCAAAATTTCTCTTTTAAGTGGGAAGTTTTCGGATCTCATTTCCGAGATATTTCTTTAGCCTACAGTTCATCACGCAGTACAAAAACAAACTAATAATGTAAGTGTAAAATTTTATTTAAATCTACTCATAAATTCTTATGACTATAAAATCTCATAATAGCTATTGAGGTTTAGCCATGTAGGCGCGCGTCACCTATGTGTGCCTATAACTCAAAAGTATTCAATTAAATATAATAACTTACATCTATTTAACCAATTAATTATAACAAAAGTGACTGAATGTTACTTAATCCTTCGCGTTCAGCAAAATAAAATTACATACTCGTTTACATCCGAGTAGGTGAAACTACAGTGGTTTTATGTAAATTGTCTCTTCGCAGACGTCAGACAGATTTATGCTTACCATTTTAAATGATTTATTTGTTTTATTTCACTCACCACCCTAATCATATATATCACACTTAATCTATTTCACATGTTAAGCATCTCATGCGTCCAAAGAGTAAATTAAAATCCAGTTAGATAGTTGTACCCATGTATGCAATTATATTTAACTGAAAACGTTGCGGTTATATACACGCACACATAACGGACAAGCGCTTATCTGGTGAAACAATAGTAGCTTATATAAGATTATCCATTCATGAATAATAATGAAATGTTATGACTGAAATTTCACACTTGCATTATTGATTTGTCTTTATATTGTGTTGAACTGCGAACTAAACAAAGATACAAGAAATCGGCTTTGAAAACTTGTCGCTGAAAACAGGAATTTTGACCAATTCAGTTTTAATCACAACACAAATAAGGTAATCATGAAATATCCAATATTGCAATAATTTATATCTTTTATAAATATATTAAATTCGTATTATGAGTTATTCATTACTGGCAACCAATAGCATCGGAACGAAACTCATTTTTCAAATTCATTTTGTTTAGCATTTAAAATTAAAGCAATATTCATTCCTATCGTAAAGGTTATATTTCAGTGCAACGTTCAAATTTTCTGATTTTAAAGAATTAATAATAATTTGTAATGAACATTGGTAAATAAGACTGTAAAATCATAAACAGATTGACGCTCTGACAAACTGTCAGACTTTATCATCATTTAGTTGTTAATTACTGTTCCACCCCATTTTGGGTAAACCTTGGTACTAATGAGTTTGTTACGTAATTATTCACTGTAATCAGATTTGACCATTAAAACCATAGCACCAACTTAATCAGCTGTTAAGCCAATTACTTTGTTAGCAAATAAGTTATTCCACTTGTAAACTGCCTCGGCTTCAATTAAATGCCGTACGACGTTTACAAAGTTTTGAGGTGCCAAGATGGCTGAGAGTTAGTACTGTGGGTGCCCCTATTAGGGCCGGAATTGCGTTCTCCGGTAAATGCCGAGAAAGTCAAATAATGTAGCAGTGTCTAGAAGTACTTATAGACACTTAAGACCGGCTCTGATTGACTGGCTGGTGTTCCTTCTGTTGTCGCGTTGACATCAGAGGCGAGAGTCTGTGTGTAGGCTGAGTATTGTCTCGAAGATCTGCGACGACACCGTGGTGACTGGCACACTTAGAAGTTCAATAAGTAGATGTTGCTCCGTCTTTCTAGTTGTGCAGCGACAAGATTGGCGTGTCAAAGTGACTCTGCTAGTAAAGCAAGTCCAGAAGTTAGCGTAGGTGAAAAGTCAGTATGACATGAGACAGCAGATACACGTAGTGCGCAGCAGAAATTAAACGTGACTACTGACTAGCATGGTGAATGCACCGTGCTTATATAGCGTGAAAACGAAAGCTCGCTCGCCATTGGTTAATGGCAAATTTCGCTTGTTTCAATTGGTGAAATTTAAATTTAATTTACGCAATATGTCGGCGAACTGTTCTTTAGCCGTTACACACTTTTTGCTTCATAATTGGGCAGATATTTTGCATTCTTTTGTGCAAACATTACTGTAACTATTTATAACTTATTCTTGTCCGCAAAAAATGGCGCAATTTTCACAACATTGTGATTATGCCATTAAAAAAAATATTCATCAGCCTATTTAGATTTTCGTTCAAAATACGTAATTGCTTCACTTCATAAATCCAAAAGGGTACAATCGACTCACTCCTTCAGCTGTGATTTTATATCGAGCACCTTTAGAATGAAGGCTTTTATGTCAAGCTTTACGAATTTTTTGTCTAAATCGTGCGTAAATTATTTCTGTTTCTCTAGTATTTTCCGCGATTACTTTAATAGATTTCGATCCTGCAGAATCAACATAATAAACGCTATTTGTTCATCAAGCTTACGTATCTCTATACCAGAACAGTTTACCCATAATATTACGAAAATTAGTGTATTAATTTGTACCATTTTTGCATAAATTATGAGAAATGACAATCCGGAAAATATTTTGCAGAATATTTACTTTCAGAGATACCTAACTTCTGTACGCTGCTTATCCATCACGCCATAATAATGATATACGAAGGTTGAAAAGCGATGACTGGAGAAACTGAGCAGACATTGGTTACGCCGGCGGTGATAACAATTACTATAATCAGGAATGCGATCTTGACAAAAGCACCTGACCCATTAATTACTTACATGTCAGTATAAATTAATAATTGTATGGCGTAGAAAAGGCAATTCATCCAGTAGACCGGTTTCGTACTTATTGTTTATATCAAGACCGCAACCTTGATTATAATAGTTATTGAGAACTTATCATGTACTGGTCAGAATTTGCCTCGCACAGGGCACGAACCTGGGCACGTCTGCTTCGGTATCTGGTGCTTTAACTACCGAGCTACCCCGCCGCACACTAAACACATTTTTTAGTTATATACTAGTTAATGTAACTTGGTTAGACTTTTTTTACTTAGGTGAAGCCTATATGGCATCCTTTTTGACCTGAAGTTCCAACTAACCATTCACAATCTGTCATTACTAAACAGAAACTACACTACATGGGAAAGTGGTATTGAAGTGAGCATTTATATAATTCAATGAACATTAGTTGCGCGAGCAGTGATAACAATTACTATAATCAAGGTTGCGACCTCGATATAAACACCCGACACATTAATTATTTACATATGTCAGTAGAAACTAAGAATTGTATAGTGTAGAAAAGGCAATTCATTCAGTAGACCGGTTTCGTCCTTATTGAGAACTGGTTAGGGCAATAGATTGCGAAGCAAACGTGCCCAGGTTCGAGCCCAGTCCGTGGCAAATTCTAGCTAGTACGTGGTCCCGATAAGGACGAAAACGGCGTACCGGATGAATTGCTAAATTTTGGTTGAATAAGAATAAAACGTTATACCCAGTAATAAATAGGCATTTGCAAACGACAGTTTTGCTTCATTCGAGGTAAGGCTGAACTTAAATTTAAATTTAAAATGATGCTACTTACAATCATCAAGTAGCAATTTGTATTAGGCGATTATCCACATATTTCTAATAATGATGCTGGAAGACAAGACATGAAAAAAGTTTAGCAATAATTGATTGCGCGGATGGTTGTAACAATTCTTTAAATCAAGTTTGCGAACTTGAAGTAAACACCAATCCCATTGTATTTAACCAGTCGTCGAACAACATAACAAACCTACAGCCAGCCGCAACGCACTGACGCGTTTGGCGTCGTACTCTGATGATGATCATGGAAGGTCGAAACACGTCAGTGCGTTGCGGCTGGCGGTAGTTTTGTTATGAAAAAAGTTATATTTTTCTCGAAAATATTATTACAATATATTCCTCATAAAGTTGAAATTTAATTTATATTTAACTTCGTCATTCTGAATAAACTTATGGGTAATAATTAGTTTACTTTCTAATGACTATTTATAGCGTGCAGCTACCCTAAAAGTTTATCAGTCGTACTGGATTGTGTAAAATTTCAATTATTTTATAAGATATTTGAGGTGCCGTGATGACTATGATTGATAATTCCTATGTTAGCCAATAATTACATTCTACTGTAACTTTACAAGCAACCTCAAATAGCTATAAATTATTGAAAAGTATTTATTCTCTAGGTTAACTTAAAATTGAACGGTTAGAATCCATAGATAAATGATGTTAACATGCAGCACAAAACTATGTACTGGGTTATCAACAGTAAACGAAAAACTAACAAGTTGGAACGTTTTGAAATACTTATTACATTAAAAAATTAATTAAGACCGCGCAAAGCAAGGTATTAAGCTAATGACAGCATGACAAAACGTATATCGACCAGCAAGATATCGCAAGTGAAATACGTTCACACAATAGTAGAAATTTACTTACCTAGAATTATTTTCCATTGGTATTTCACATTTTCGCTGACTTGTCTGATGCGATAGCAGTAACCTTTTACCTGACGGATCCAAACGTATTTTGTATGATCGTTGTCGTTGTAAAGTTATACAAGCTTAGGATTTATGAATCATTCCCTGGTCGAGTTTACTCATTTCTGACATGGTGGGACTTGATACCTAGGAACATTTTAGTGGAACGCAGAGGGCAGCGCATCGAATTACCTTTATATAAATTAAGTTATTATGCACAAAATTGTCATCCCGGTTGCAATGCTTAATTTTGGCTGGTCTCGTGCTGATATCATGATCAGCCGAGCCTGTACTTCTAGGCAGTTTTAGCTATCTGTTCGGGAGAATTCAATTTCCATTTATTTCTTTTGGTTTGTTCGGATATATAATCTTAATGGCCTATTAGGCGACTCTCCAAAGTCTCACGATAGGTATGATGGACAAAATTAAAAATTTACTTAAGTCAAATGCTTATTCATTAAATGAAAGATGAATACTCTTTGTTTTTTCACAATTGGTAATGCTTTATCTTTTATTTTAACAAACAGGCGTATTTATTTCCCTTTAAAGCATCTTAACTGGTTGGTTGATTTCTATTTTGACGATCCATATCTGATGTCTTTATGAAGTATCGTGAGTACGATTCTAAAGACGATAACCGGCATGTATGATCTAAACGAAAAAAGTTGCACGATGGGAAATTAATTAATTATCCGGACGTTGTTGGGCCTAACATGATGTTTGCATCCACTGTTTTCAATTTCACTCCAGATATTTCGGATTCATGTTACTGAAGTCTTTTTCAACGGAAAGCACAACCCACAAAAAAAGTTAATAATCATTAAGTCAAATGGTAAATTTAGTTTAAACTGCTTCATTTATACTTACTGGTAGATCTCTTAAGCGTAACTGTCTTCTCACTAAATAATTTAGTGTCACGTGTGTGCGTGTGTGCTTGTGTAAACTGACTGAAATGAGATAACTAAGATCTAATAACACCTACTGACGATTCACTAAATAAGCGTACGACATGTCTGTGTGTATGTGATTTCGTTTGTTTTGGATTGAGAAGTATTCAGTTACTGCACATTTACAGTCAAATGAAACTACATGGATCTAACAACATCCGCACTATTACTGTAACCTTTCTTTCAGTAGGCAATTTTCTAATTACTTTTATGACCCCGTTTAATTTTAGCATACTATCCTAATGAAACTTTTTGTCTTTATTTTTAATTTTTACTAATTCTTAATTATATACCGTGAAAATTTGCTACTGAGATTCACAGTATGTTGCTTCCTGCCTTACACGAATGACACTTGTAATAATTATCTATAAAATTAAGTGTTAAAATAGGTCTGATACGTGCAAAGAGGAATTGAAATTTATCACGTTGGTTTCACTTGGTTTGGTGATACACGTGCAGTTAATTATATGTTACAGAATATTTATCAGGCCTAAAAAACGCCCACACACACAGGCGTGGTGTACGCTTATATATTAAGTCGTCAATGTTGTTAAATCACAGTAATTTCACATTGATGAGTGTACACATGAAATAACTGATTACTTCTCAATCTAAAACAAACGAAAGCACATACACGAAGGCACGGTGTATGCTAATCTATTGAACGAATTTGCATGTGCAGAAACATTTACACACACATACATGACACACACTAACCTAGGGAAAGGACAATTATGCTTAAGAAAAAATAAATTGACTTCTTAACTGAACGACTGGAAAATTGTTTGTGGGATGTGCTTTCAACTAAAAGGGCTTCCGAAACGGGAAGCCGAAATATCCGGAGCAAAATTGAAGACAGTGCGTGCAAAAACACCTTGTTTGCCTCTTCTAGGGCCAAGTCATGTATGTTATAAATTTGAACGAATAAACAAGTTATGACGTTGAAAGGTAAATGACTGCAACATTTTACAAAACGATTTTTGTTTATTTTTTGTTTTAATCACAATGTTAATACACCCACAAAACTGTATAATTGGCATGGTAACCTTATGACAACAGCTAAATTGCAACGTGACCGGTTTAAGCTGGTGGTGTGTACTTCTAGTTACACAATCACTTAACATACGAGTTGTACAGTCAGCAAAGAGATTGTGTAGTCTTAAAAAAAAGCCGTTGTCACGATCGCGGACAGAATTTATCGATCGAGTAGATTCCTTGGAGATTTGTGGTAGCCAAACAAATATATGGCAGCCACCTGTGTCCGCCATCATGTAAATAACTACGACGATGGGATTCAGAGTTGATATTGATTGTTGTAGACTTTTTTTCTATCACGCTCTGACAAGCGAATTTGCAAAAACTGATTTACATTTAAAACTTCATACTTTATACGGGCTGGGCTTCTAAACGCCAATTTCAATTTCATTAAATGGAGTGACAATGTTTGGACGGAACACCAACTTCCGTTTTTAAAGCTTAAAGAAAAAAGACTTCTGAAGATGCCATATTGACTGGTGGGCAGATCTGGAAATGAGTTTTGCAATTGGTGTATGACTAGTCGGTATAGAAAGACAATTCAAAGAAAACTGCTAAATTCCAAGCGCCAGACTGATAGAAATGTAATTAAATTGGCTGGGGCACATTAGATCACTGCTTCCTTTATGATACGATATCAATTAACCACTTATAAGTGCTCAAGATGTCGTTAGCTGCAAATAATTGATCATCTTGCACTTGGAAAATAAGAGAATAGCAGAAAGTTGAAAAGCATTATTGGCTCCTCCTTAAAGAGAGTGCAGAGTCGTCGCCAAGCAGTAACAATCGGTGTCAGGTAGAACATGAAATTTTCTGCAATCAAATTCTCCAAACATACACAATTAACACAACTAAGAGTACATCTCGATTTGGTGATTCGAAACACAAGTGAATAGTGACAGGTTAAACGGAAAGATAGGCGAAATGTCTCGCTTCCAACTCGAGCAATGCTTATTCTATGATGCGATGTTGCAAATGACCGTGATGACTATGAAAATAATTAACGAAGAGCAATTGGTCATATCACACGTCTAATGAGAGTAAGCATGTAAGTCACGTTTGGGCTAGTAGACCGCTCGTTTGTGATCCATTACATACAAATAAGAGTACTGGGCAACAAAAATGGGAATGTAAAATGCAGGAAATTATTGAAGAATTCGAAAAGCTAGACATGTGTGGAAAGATACCCAGACAGTTAAGTTGAAGAAAACAGTTTTTGCCATCTGGTGGTGGTGAAGTAGATTGTGAATCAGTTTGCTCTGTTTACGCAAATGAAGTTTGAACTAGCGGAAAAATTTCTACTCGTGTGGAAACTATTGCAAACAATTGTTGAATGATAAAAAGTTTAATATTACGAAAACAGTAACTGAATTTAGACCTTCAGGACAGTTAAAGTTAAAAATATTAATTTCTATTAGATCCTTAGAAATTACAGCGCTGAAATCCAGTCAGATATCGCGGGTGCGCATTCAATAAACTGTGCTAAATATGCCAAATTTTTCTGGTCGTTTTTTTCAGACGGGTAAAGTAAAGAATGAACGTCTTATTTCATAAAGTGTTGAAGTGAAAGGTGCATCAAAGTTTTCAACATCCAGCTTTCATTCGCCTACCAACTGACGAATAGATCCTACAAAAAATATCCACTGTTGTTCTCTCCATGTTATGCAACAACAGTAACCTAGTGTAATCGCCAATAGGAATGCGACTGCTAAAAGCTGGTGTGGAGTATTTACAGCTGTACAGTCACACCGAATATGGGTGGAGTTTCCAGGTAATCGTTTATATAATTATAAATAAAGTATTCATGTAGGTAAAAACGACAAGGAGACGCAGATTTGACGTGATTCTGACCAAAGCATTTTTTCCATGTTCACTAAGCAGGTGAAATATTCCGTTTAAATAAACGCTCTGACAATCGAACAAAGATAGCCAGTCAATCAGATTCAGACTAAACATTTGACGAGCTAAAACAGAATTCCAATTTGAATCGCATTAAACAGAGAGAAAATATTGCGGAGGTAGAACAGAAAAAGTCATTATAACGAACGATCTAACGAACTTTACATGTTAGCCAAGCATTCAAAAGGACGCAAATTCCATCACCCCAACGGTAAGGTATATTCTCCAGTGATGCGAGTGTAGTACAAAAGTCCATCCTCAATTATCTACTAATACCTAAGAAGCCAAAATAGATCTTATTCGCTTTTCTACCGCACACAACTGGTTAAACTGAATGTTGTAAGCTCAAAACCAATATCTTCAAGCTCCGTACATTGATAGATAAAGAATTTTAACTATGTTGCAGGTGTTAAGCAGACTAAATAATCAACGAAAATACAAAAATGTCATCATACTCCTGTACATAAAAGGAAGAGCATAAATTGTGGTGGGGCTTAATAGAGACAGTGGCACTTAATCAGTCACAAAATTTCAATGTAGATATTTTATTTCCATTTAAAATTGTGTGAACGAAGACGTTATTAAGTCACGATACGCAAAATTATACTACGTAGCGTTCAAATGTATCCGAATTAATGAAAAATGTGAGATATTTGCTGTTTTATATGTGACAAATAAATTACCAAGTCGGGTTTGATAAAAGCACCGTAAATATTGTATAGAAGTGCATTCGCCCGCTCCCATGTACTTTCTCTGATTTATTGGAAAACTAAAACATGATGCGTTTTAGCCTAAATAGAAGAACACAGAACAAAAATATTATTTAAAAATGGTCAAATAGAAAACACTTAACTAAATATCATTTCTCACGGTGAAAGGAAATACAAATTTCCTCCGAACTCTTCGTTATTCATGGTATTTGTAACTATTTTCAACGTTGTTTAGGCAGAAGCAGAAAAAAAAGAATTTCATCTTGCAAGTATGTATTAGGTGTTGCGAACCTAGTAACAAATTAGTTCAGCTGTGACCAGAAGGATAAACCAAAGAGAGCATGAACGGAAAGTATAATCTCATGCACATTCGTTTCGTGCTTACTGGCGACTCATCAGTAGGAGCCGGTATTACGCCCTTTAACCACTATATATTTGGGTGAAGAATGTGGGATAATAGGACGGTACAATCTCCTAGACGAATGTGTAAACCTGCAATAGTGAAGCTAACATCATATAAAGTCTACGACAATGCGACTTCAACGCTAACTCACACTATATAATATATATACCGAGTCTGTAAAGGATACTAACACTATGGCTATTGTGTTAGTAACCGATACCAACATTATTGTACCGAAAAGGTACATGGTACTAACACTATGGTTTCCGAGTCGGTACATGATACCAACATGATGGATATCAATTTATGCTATAGTTCACCGAAATTGAGAATTACAACAATTTCTGAACACCTGTTACTCCAGTAAATCCATACACTCTGGCCTTGATCGATATCAGTTATCACATTTCGCGGTAAGCATGACATCATTCAATTCAATATATAACAGTTAAATACTGTTTGTTGCGGAGAACTAATATATATGCAAGTATGTATTAGGTTTGCGATCCTAGTATCCCATTAGTTCAGTTGCGACCCAGAAGGATATAGCGGCAAAGGCAGCATGACACCGGAACGTCCTAATCTGATACGCAGTCGTTTCAGTAAGCTTACTGGAACGAATCGTGCATGAGATTATACTTTCAGTTCATGCTGCCTTTGGTTTATCCCTCTGGTCACAACTGAAATAATTTGTTACTAGGTTTGCAACACCTAATACATACTTGCATATAAATACCTGTTGTGTGAAATATAAGTTAGCAGTTAGGTTTAAATTTTTCCATGAGAAAAATAGACAGACCAAAAAGCAGCTAGTACATAATCGCATATATATATATATATATATATAGCTATATATATATATATACTTACTTTACTTTACACGCGGCTGACTCCTTTTGGAGGATAAGCCGGCTCCACATTTCATGGAGTTTCTTGGGAATTTGGTACAAGTGGTGTCCCCTCACCACTCGGCTTTTTGATCGAGGACGCACCTCTAGCCTTTGCACATCCAAGCGCAGTCTGCAAGGCAGCAGTAAGTTGCATGGTTGCCGGTGGCTGTTGAGAGCTCATTCGCCATTCGGAAGTACGGGGTACTGTCCAGGAGTCCATGTAATCCTGTGGCTGTTGAACCCTTTTGTGGCGGGGAACACACGCCGAGTCATGGTGCCGTCGTCGGGCTCATGTGGTATTTTATAGGAGATCCGATTGCCGGTCGGAAATCCACCACGCCCTGGTGACACCACCGCCATAGCCCCGTTAGCCCATGTACGATCGGCCATCGAGACATGGTTGACACCGTCGTACCACGTTGAGGAGGGGATGGACTTTACGACGGATATATATATATATATATATATATATATATATTAGTTCTTCGCCACAAACAGTATCTAACAAAAACTCCTTTCCATTTAAATTTCGTTATTTAAATCAAGGTTCAATCTCGATATAAGCAACAGCCCTATTATGCACATACATTTGTTTGTACAAACTAAGAACTATACAATGTAGTAAAGGCAATTCATTCAGTAGACCGGTTTCGACCGTATTGGGAACTCATCATTTACTGTCCAGAATTTGCCGTTGACAAGGCGTCAACCTGGGCACGTTTGCTTCTGAATATATTGATCTAACCACTGAGCCACCTAGCTGCACCAAACTGAGTTTGTTCGAAGCATAATATCGAATGATACTGATTATAAATCGGTAAGCCCGGAACGAATTCATTAAAAGTATCACACCTTTTTGCAAACGAGCATCAATTTAACCTCTTGATAAGATATATACTAAATTGTTTCTAGTTGTTCAATGCCTGATATACTCTAAAATATGACTACTGGATGAATCGCCTTTTCTACATTACACAATGCTTAGTTTATACCGACAAAAGCATGTGCATAATAGGGTAAATGTTAATATCAAGATCGTAACCTTGATTAGAGTAATTGTTATCACCGCCCGCGCAACCAATGTTCATTTAAATATACGCTTCCGTTTTTAGGTTAGAAGTTTTTCAAAACAATGAGTTCGAGCTCTCTTATTATCATGGAGCTTTCCAAGCATCATGCGAAATTATGTTTAGTTGTTTCTTCTTTTCTATATTTTATAATTATTCCTTTCGGACCATGTAAATTCATTTTATTTTTCTTCAACAAATCAGTTGATGAGATGTAGCGAATCCGCACCAATAAAATGTTTATTTATTGTCACCTTTAGATAAAAGTTAGATTTGTCTAGTATAAACAGAAAACATTTAAAAACGAAGTGCATTTTTTTATGATTGAGCCATCTCAATTTTAGCACTATTCTATTCAAATTTATCATCCTCATCGAACACCTGTCGAACGTGGTGTTCAGGTGCCAGCAAACTGCACCATGGAGCAATAGAAGCTTACCACTCATAACTAGCAAGCCTGTCCTAGTTCTATTACTACTTATAAAACGCTGCCTGTTAACCGTAGAACAAAATCAATCTGTAAGCTTCACGTGAAAGTGCTGTCAAGCTTCATGTTACAGCTGTAGACGGCTAGCTGCAATCCGCTGGTCTTCGGCCCAGAAATTTCCATAGCCCTAGGTCTACTAAATTTCAACGTTATCAATCGATGTATATTTTTGGTCTCGAGAATTAAAGTATGTAGGCACATGAATAACTTTTGATTATTTTTGGAATTGCTACAAATTTGGACGTTGAACCCATTTAATTGATAAAAGCACTTGCATGTGCACAATAACTTAAGTAAAAGGCCTCGCGTTGAAATGTGTCCACTATTTTTTTATAATTTTTACTAGTTATTTCATTAACCACTGATTTATTTCAATTCGCATACACTTTGCTCACGGAATGTAGCAATCTTGATAATTAAACCGGAGCAGGTCTTTCATTATTACAATGTCAAGATTAAACAAGAAGCAACAAAGTGCACCTAATGTATTTTCAAAGTAAAGATTTTGTAAATAGTTGCCGGCACCAACCGAATTCTTCGGTTTTGTTAATATTTGAATCAACTTTGCCAGCTTTCTTCTTCAGAACCTCGTTTTTTATACTAAATATAGTCAAAAATCACCAAAACCCCGACGAAAAACAAAATGAGAATTCGCTCATCCGTCTTTGTTTGAGTACCGGGTGGTATCTGAGTGTAAAAATCGTAACTATGAAGAAGAAAGTAGGCAAAGTTGATTCACATATTAACAGAACAAAGAATTTGAGTGGTGTCGGCGCGTAACAATGAAAAAATACTTTGGAAATCATCAGCATGTATGGCAATACAAAAGCCATTAGTAACTAATGTTTCACTGCAATATATAACTATATGAAGATAAAATAAGAAAATTTTCATAAATAACGATAAAAATAATAATTTAGGCATATAAATTATTAGTCAGATTTATGAGAGTATATAACTACTATGAGTATATTTATTTAGGTAACACACATAAAAGAGGCAAATTAAATCTCTAGACAATAGTATTATGGCAACGTCAGATTTTAGGCAATACAGCCTCCTCGCGGTTTTCATTGTACCACGTCATGACTTTGGAAATACATTAAGTGCACTTTGTTGCATCATATTTAGTTTTTCAAATGTAATAACGAAAGACCTGCACAGGTGTAATTGTCAAAATTGAGGCATTCAGTGAGCAACGTGTATGTGAATCGAAACAAATACCTAGTGGACGGTGGCTAATGCAAGAACATTTATTTATGAAGCATCAACACTCACCATAAAACAACTAGTAACTTGTCTTCGAAAAATAGTAAATAAAATAGTTTGCTTTAGTCGTTAGAATATTCTAAACTTCAAATAGGCGAAACTACTTGATAAATCAAGCTGATTCCTGTATTTTGTGAAGGCAACAAAGTGGGTATCAATCATAAAAAATTCACTCCACATGCCTATTTGCATTCTGTCAGGAACGACTATTTATTAAGCACGTTCATCAGAAGACATAGAAACGCAGATACAAAGTGCTAAATGTAGCAATCATCGACAATGTCCATTAGACAGTTCAGCTGTTAACTCACAAAATGTCAAAGACACTCTTAACCAGAATACATAAATTGTGCAACCCAATGTAGGAGCTCGTAATTTATCGTGCTATAACGCCTGGCAGAAGTCACTTTAAAGACGCTGACAACAGTTTAACTTTGTCAATACAATTTAGCAACCACTGAAAAAAGAAATAAAACTGGGGACATAAATTAAACGAACAGTGATTGCGCGGACAGTGATAACAATTACATTTATTTAAAGTTTCGTTCTTGATAAAAAAAAACACCTGACCCATTATGTACATACATTTGCTCCGTTCGCGACAAATTCTGGACAGTACGTGATGAGTTCCCAATAAGAACAAAACCGATCCACATTATAAAATGCTGAGTTTATACTGACAAATGTGGATACATAATGGGTCAGGTGTTTATGTCAAGATCGCAACCTTGATTAAAGGTAAGGACAAGAATGGTGTTTTTTTCAATTTTTACATGGTTCGAAGTACTTTACCATCCAAGAAGACTTAAACTTGATTTCCTACTGAACTTAATAAATATAATCTTTTAGATGTAACAACAATACAACCTGATCTTTTGTAAATCAAAGCAACTTAGTCTAAAAATTTATTAAACAATTCCCTTTTAATATTACGCATGTGCGTATGTGAAATAGAGATAGTATATTAATATATTTTGATTGATAAAAATATATACAAATGTCAAATCAAGAATACAGTATAAAATCGAAATTCTGGTATAGCTTGTGAATTAAAAATGATAAAGGAAGATGTAATAATGCAAAAAATTTAAATATAAGGATTAAAATCTAAACCTGAATATGAAAATCAAGACAGATTTACGTCAACCTATGGTTAAATGTGAGCAATTCAAGACAAACTCAATGGCCAGTCGAGATTTGTGTAAAAATAACACAGGTATGCCACCATCTATCCAAATATGCATTTGCGTTTATAACAATCGATGTTAAATATATTTTACCACACATGAAAAAGTAATACTTAAAAATCCTTGCAATGAAATTAGAATCGCTTTTTACTACAAAATTAATAACAACTACGAATGTCGATTTCGAGTTTAGCTTCAATTTAATAACATGCTAATCATATTTCCAACAAGATTTTGGAAAAAATTTCATCCTATCTTGATCAACGATTTGGTCATTGCCGCATGAATCGAAAAAACAACAGTACGACTTACTTGACACCCCATTTATATTACTGCATTATAACAAGTTATGAACAAAACCGCGACTAGAAGACAGTTTCCGCTGAGCTTCTTGTACCAAGATTATTGACATCATGAAAAGAAAAAGGGCCATTTTTTAAAATAAAGACTCGGTTGCATGAAGCAACTTTGAATTTGAACAAAATTCGCAGAAATTCAAACTAGTTATATGTACAAATTGCACAGCTTTTCACTAATACCATTTAAGGCCAAAAAATACATTTCGTGAATAATGAACTATGTACCTTGCTTAAGGATTATGAAAAAAAATTTATTTTGGGTATGTTAATATTTCCGATTTCATTAGTTCTATTCCCAGAAATAGGGGAATTGACAACGAATTTACATTTAATTTGAGAGTTCGTTTCCTTCAATGCGGGACAATTATATATATATATATATATATATATATATATATATATATATATATATATATATATATATATATATATACTATATACAGAGAGAGAGAGAGGCAAAGTTAAATTATATAAATAAGGCAGGTAAAATCTGAGAGTTCCTTAATCGTCTTGGAATGTGACTAAATTTTAATTATGAGCTATACTGCTTTGCGCGAAATAATTGCGGATTCGATCTCTGCCCTTAGCAGACCTGACCACTAAAAGGGAATTGTAAATAGGGACAAAACCATGCCATAAAGTTGGATCGCATTCGGTATGTTACGCAATACTCAGATCATGTCGGCAATAAATAAAAATTCTATATATATATATAAGAGAAAATAAAATTTTCCTTAAAGATTCTTTCACCATCTTTAATTCATTAAATGCACCTACTTCATTTAGAATTCCATTATTCCATTTATTATTGAAAAGTCATTAAAAATTTATTTTCGCGCAAACAGGCAACTTACATGAGAACAACTAATAATTCCAGAAGAGCACAACTGTTATCTGCCTATTTATAATAATCAAGTAGAGTAAATTTTTCATCAACATCACTAATATCAGAGACATCCAGAATGCAATCTTACGTAAGCTACGCCAAATACATTTAGAGCATAAGTTTCGCAGCAACCAAGACGAAATACAATTGCCAAAGAACTCTAATCTTCATAGTAGGAGTCAAAGCAGCCAAACTTACAATCAACAAACAAATGAAACAATCACGGAGAATACTCCAATAAAATTCCCAAACAGCATATACACATGGACATGCAAACACATATATACAACACGCAACATGAGCACATTACAGCTCCAAAAACTCCATGTAAAATAGGGACTCCTGTTTTTTACTTGAACATCTTAACATATCCATGCCTATCACACTTTTAAATGGAAACTCTTACAAGAAACGTATGAATGATTAACGCTCAATAGAACCTGAATTAATTTCAACGAATAAACTTAAGTAAACAAATATTGACAGAAAAAATATTATTTGTTTTGTTCCGAAGTTTAGATTATATGAATAAATACATAGATGAAAAAGAAATTATTTGCGGACGCGTCATTGGAGAAGTCCATTTTTACAAGCAGGATTGCCATTATCCAACAAGCGTTGAGCTAAATCACCAATATCGTGAGATCCAGACAGGCTTCGGATCGTCGGTCGTCAATACGAAAATTGCTACGACTTTGAATTGAAATTGAACGTACATGATAAAAATGAAATGTCACGCAGAATGAAGCCCGGTACGGCTAGAAAGCTTTCAACACTACTACCCACAAAATAGCAAACGATGCAGCTAGAATCAGCATACACACCTACCGTTTTTTTTAATTTAGTCTATCTTCAACTAATAAAGATAGCTAAAAAAATCCGAGACGCATTTACAACGTTTACAAATATAGTCTGCTGGCATCAAATAAAATATTTTTAAACAGTAAAATGCAATAAAAATGAATGCACAATTTCTCCTGATTGAGTAACTCAATCTTAATTAAGAACCAGTGAAATGTTCAATAGACAAGGTAACGGCAAGACACGGAGCCGATTTCCTGACCAACGTCGTGAGGAATAAATCCTATAGCATGATTAAGAGTAGCACCTATGCGAAGCAAAAAGTTAAACAGTACAAATTAATAAATAATCGTAAAAATAGGGACGGCACAGGGATAATAGGGGAAAGATGCGGACCTAGCCACAAATTGGCCAAACTTCAAATGAAATGCCGAAAAGTTATGAAGAACAACGAACGAGATGCGATTCTGCAAGATTTAAATTAAAGATGAGACAAGCACAAGGATTAACCATGTGTCTGATCGTCTTCAACGAAGTCGAACGCCTCCTCCTTCGTAACGCACTCAATGTGGCTGACCTAGACAACACAATCACGAGAAGCATCAAGACAAACAAATAAAAACGATTTTGTAATAGGTTTTGCGTACCTAGTAACAATTAGTTAAAAATATGAGCACAAGGATAAACCAAAGAGAGCACTATCATGTGCAAATTAGTTTCGTGCTTACTGGCGGATCTGGTACTACGCCCTTTACCCACTATATATTTAGGTGAGAAATGTGGGGAAATTGGACGGTAAAACTTCCTACACTAATTTGTAAACCTGCAGTAATGAAGCAAACTTTATATGAGGTCTTCGACAATGCGACTTCAAAGCTAAATTACTATATATATATATATATATATATATATATATATATATATATATATATATATATATATATATATATATATATATATATATATATATATGAATATATCGAGTCTGAAAAGGGTACCAGCACTATGGCTATTGTGTCAGTACCTGATACCAGCACCAACGTTCACCAAAAAGGTAAGTGGTACCAAAACTATGGTCGCCGAGTCGGTACATGATACCAAAACATTGTATTCCAATGTAAATAAAAACGATAATTTTTTACTATGAAGTACTAACATAAGGCGCATTTTAAAATTCAGCTTGGAGTGCTGAATAACTAGGTAAAAAATTAAGCAATCCTTATTACGCGAGTGGTGAAAACAATTCTTTAGATCAAAGATTGCGAGCTTGATTTAGAGAACAGTAACATGTGTTCGTATACTAATGGGATGCTATTTGTAAGCTTATGCGACGTACAAATGTCAGAAAGTCCAGCTGTAGTCCACCGAGTATAATTTTGCCAACTCTGACCGGACAAAAGAAGTAGCGTGGCTAGTCACCTTTTTCTTAAGTTTCTCTGTAGCTCGCGTATGTGAGCATGAATTTTACGATTTTCACTGACGAAACAAACGGCTGCATCATGCAGTAACAGTTCTTCATGAAAAGTTTTACATTTAGCCGTCCTTTTCACACCAGATCGAATTTGTAACGATATTGATCCTTCATCAGTATAGCAGGAGCCTCTTCTTCTGAGTGTTTCAACTGGCGGCTCGTCTAGGCTAACTTGCTTTAGTTTATCCATCCTGCAAAACTCAGCAAATAACGCGGCCTCACTAAACCTGCAGCGAGGAAATCGGGTATTTTGTGATTTAGTACATTTTGATAGAAATTAAGTTTTAGGCGGTCTTATTTGTCTGACGGAGTTATCAGTTTCCAGTCAACAATAAAAAGTGTAATCATATTGACGCATGCGCCTCAGGCTAATTGTAGCTGGAACTACGCTCCAAACCAGCTGTAACCCAACCCTATAACTACCTTTCCTAGTTTGCTTTATCTGATCTTACGTAAGTCAACAGGCGGGTTATATTTTCAAACTCGGCTTCAGTCCATACTTTGGTTACACTTCTGAGAAAAATAAATTTTTCACCTTATCCAAGAGCTTTCCTCAGCAGTCTTGTTAGATGCTTATATGGTCACGTCTGTTTATGACGTGATACGGTGAAATCCGCAGAGGCTGTGTTGCTGATGTCGCCTTGCCCGAATGCTAACTTGGCCATAATGGTGTTCTGGAGAGGTTTAGTTTGCCTCAATTCTGTGAGTTATCCTGATAAATTTACTCATAATAGCAAGGTTTTCATTCTCTCTCTACCCCTCTCCCTCTCTCGTAAATCTCATTAATAATTTATCTAAATTCACTTATATACTTTTTTTCACTCCTTATGGTTATATGGCAGTGAAACATTAGTCACTTGACTTTTGTGTGGCTGGAAGTGATGATAGTCTAGAGGGATAACAATCAACCATACGTTAAGTCTTTTTCTATATTTTATGTAGTTTACATAATAACATCATGCGAAAAGTTCCTAATCTTCAAATAAGCTTTAACCATTTCATGTATCGTAAGAAGAACGTAATTCAGACTTAAATCCATGGATCTTCATTTCAATTTTCTCGGCAAGTTGTATTGCCAATTGACGCAAGTTAGATACTAAATATAGCATAAAGCAGTTTGGTTATAATCCAAAACCATTTGGTAATCTACCTGACTCGGCGTAATACAGAATGTCAAATGATAAACACCAATTCACTGTCATCTATTTGTCAACATTAACAAATTAAACATTACGGAATTGTTCGTATTTATACAACGTGATCAGTTTTCTAAACTGTAGCCACTGAATTTATCTGCTAATGCAAAGCTTGCACAAATATTTCTTTTGTAAAATCTAAAAAAGCCGCAGTGCCTCTCGATAGAAAGAGATAACTTATTTCATCGCGATTATTCTTAATGGCACGGTTCATTTCCACTTTAATTTGTTACGCGTCAATATTCCCGGAGAGTAGTCTTACTCTGATACTAGTAGGACCTTTCTACTAATGCTCGAATTCATAGTATCTCTTTGACATCACGATTTCTTTACATAGCGCTAAATTTCTCAGTGAGTAAAAGATTTTTTTCATGACTGATGGATTATTTAATAAATGTGGGATTAATGATAATAGATTCAGTTTTACAATAGTACTTGCTATACACGGTAACTTATCCCGGTATTAAGCGATATCGTTTAATAATGCTTCTTATGATCAGATACAGGTGACCTATTATCAATGTCACTCAACTACACCTTTAAGTAGACGATATCTCCAATAAAACACATCCACGTGTAGTTCTGGTGTAAAAAATTCGTTGAAACGTCAACAACATACAATTAACATTTTCAGTTCTTTGAATCAAGTTTGCGAGCTTGAAGTAAACACCAATCCCGAGACTGCTAGAGGTGAGAGCCGCATATCTAACTTTGATTTCCATATATATTCAATGCAGTTTGATCTTCGATAGTCAGTTTGCCGTCGTACTCTGATGATGATCATGGAAGGTCGAAACGCGTCAGTGCGTTGCAGCTGGCGGTAGTTTTGTTATCTTGTTCGACAACCGGTTTAATACAATGGGATTGGTGTTTATTTGAAGCTCGCAAACTTGATTTAAAGAATTTTTACCACCATCCACGCAATCAATTATTATTTAAAATTTTCAGTTGTCGGCACTATTCTAATAATGGCAAAATACTTAATATTTCTTCATTCCTTTTTTTAAATTAATGGCCAGATAGAAAAATAAAATAGACAACATTTTGAAAACCAAAAAGGAATGGTAATTTCACGTTAATTTTAGCTCCATTCAATATATATATATATATATATATATATATATATAAAACTTCATTTGAACGTAAGCACATCTAATTATTACTGAAATGAAAAAAAATAGATACAATGTAATTTTATATGGATCAATGGTCAAGATTATATGTGAAATTGTTTCGTTTAGGGTATCCATCACATTTTGAATTGCTGTCTGTCGATCCTAGTTTAAAATACACACTTAGTATAGTAGATTTTCAAACCGTGGTGCATCTACCAAATATTGTGGCTAAGTATATTCTGTCCATTGGTAATAGGCATTGCAGATTAAATATTTTTACCCCGTCACATAAACATGGCCAATAACCACAGAAATTTCCAGTCTTAAAACTGGCCGCGTTTAACCAATAGTCATGGCCGCATTGCCGTTTGCTTGTGATAATATAATACAATTCGTTCTTGAAAATAAAATAAGAAGCTGGAATCAGTTTTGTCAACTAATCTAACTTTGATCGTTTGGACGGTAATAAAAATTATTTAAATCAAGGTTGCGAACTTCATATAAACACCTGACCCATTATGTATGTACATTTGTCATCCAGTAGACTGGTTCTGTCCTTAATGCGGGCTCTTCACATGTCGTCTTGAATTTGCCGCGGACAAGACTCGAATCTTGGCACATCTGCGTCGGAGTTTGTTGCTCTAACCAATGATACGCACTTCCTGTTTTTCTCAATGACTCTCCTTAATTATCTTGTCGGCATACACAAATTACAGGTACAGTTACCGAGAGAGGCGACAGTTGGCGGAACCTCTAAAGTAGCAGGTCATAATTCTCCCGATTACTGAGCCAGTAGAATCTGCTACCATGGTGGTCTTAAAGTGATTCAGTTAATTAGCCATTATATTTTTTTACCATATTGCCGTGCAATCTAACGGAAACCATCACATGGGAGACTCAGATAACTGTCCATATACGTAAGTATTCGTGTATAAACTTAGCGGAAATTGAAAAAGAATCAAATTACATTATGCAATTAGACCTACTTTATTACGAAACTTCACACCATAATACTTCTCCGCCGCTTCAAGCAGCTCCGGTCTGAATGTGGTTGTGATAAACTGAGCATCCGACTTAAGGTCTCTGATCATGTCAGCAACTGCCTTACGATACTGTGCGTCAAGAGCGGCGTCAATCTCATCAAACAGGTAGAATGGCGCAGGGTCACATTTTTGAATTGCAAATATAAGCGTCAACGCCACCAAAGACTTTTGACCACCTGATAATTGATTCATGTCACGCATCTCAGCGGTATCACCCGTAAAACTAACTCGGATTCCAACACCAGTGAATCGTTCAACGTCAGGAATTGCAGACGTAGGGCCAGCTCGGGGACCACCACCGTCCGCCTCTTCATCAGAGCTTACCGGGGCCGCGCCGTCCTTAATATATATATATATATATATATATATATATATATATATATATATATATCAAATAATTGAAAATATGCATGGCAATAATAAATGAACTTATTTACTTAGTAATCGTTATTTTACTTCTGATTATCGCTTCTTTTAGCAATTGAAGTTAACAACAGTATTGCAGTAAATGAAAACGCTTGTAGGATATTTTTTAAAATCCTGATTGAAGACAGAAAAATGTCAGTCCCATTTTATTTTTCAATTTCCACAATATGGCAAAACTATCATCAGTCACATGCACCGTTGCGTTCCGAATTTTTATGTCCATCATAACAGCAAGACTTACAAGGATAAAACCGAAATTTATATATGAGCAATAAAAAATCAGCAAAGCAGCTCTCGCCTCTGAGAGCTTCGCACATATTCTATTTGCTTGGAATGTAGGCCAAATTGGTTCTATGCAGTCATGCACATAAATCTTTTGCAGATTTTACCAAACTTACTAAATATGTTCAGTTACACAATCATTGATTCTACTGGTTCTGAAAACAGTTGTTTATATCAAGTTTCTGTGCATTAGATAAACATCAATTCCATTCTATTCAACAAGTTGCATATGGCAAAAATGCTGTCAGTCATAATTAATGATGCATTTCGACTCTCCACGATCAACATCGGGAAAACCGGCTAACTGACTCACAAGAACCAAAGCGATATATATATATATTTATTTATTTAATAGAAAATCAGAAATGCGGCCCTCGCCCATGTCTCACAACTTCATCATAATCATTTCTGTCGTTCTCAGCTTAACTAATGATTACTTAATTGAACACCTTTTATCAATGTGGTGAAAGCTGCAAAAAGTCATTTTCATGACCAAATATATAAATTGCAGACAGAATTTAGGTCAAGTGCAGTATTTTCTAGACTACTAGGGGAGAGACGCATTTATGATTTTCAACACTTAAAAATACATTGCGGTTTCATTCTCAGTATTATCTCTTGATCCCTGTTTAGGCACACAAGAGTACTTCAATTTCGGAACTCGTTTTCGTGTGCTTTTCTCAGTCCCTGTATCATGTCACCCAATAAAGACAACATAACAAAGCAAGTGCAAAATTTCTAACTTTAACCACTTTATTCATAATTTAGACAGGCTTAGCGTGTCGTAGATAGATGCTTTTCACTGGCTAATCGTGCGTCGTGTACGTGTGCACGTCAATAACCGATAAAAATACTCAGTTAACTGTGATTGCATGCGTGTGAACTGATAATGACCATGAAAGTAACAGGTGTTCAGAAATTGTTGTAATTCTCAATTTCGGTGAACTTTAGCATAAATTGATATCCATCATGTTGGTATCATGTACCGACTCGGAAACCATAGTGTGAGTACCATGTACCTATTTCGGTACAATAATGTTGGTATCGGTTACTAACACAATAGCAATAGTGTTAGTATCCTTTACAGACTCGGTATATATATTATATAGTGTGAGTTAGCGTTGAAGTCGCATTGTCGTAGACTTTATATGATGTTAGCTTCACTATTGCAGGTTTACACATTCGTCTAGGAGATTGTACCGTCCTATTATTCCACATTCTTCTACCAAATATATAGTGGTTAAAGGGCGTAATACCGACTCCTACTGATGAGTCGCCAGTAAGCACGAAACGAATGTGCATGAGATTATACTTACCGTTCATGCTGTCTTTGGTTTATCCTTCTGGTCACAACTGAACTAATTTGTTGCCAGGTTCGCAACACCTAATACATGCTTGCATATATATTAGCTCTTCGCAACAAACACTATTTAAGTTCAAAACATGGCCGTAGGGTTGACTAATGGTAATACGTTAAATATTGAGTTTTGTTGCTCAGTGCTGTCCTTCTTGTTGTGGATTTGACCGCATTTTTCTTGTGCGGGACAACTGATAGCACTCGGAGGTCGGTAAAATCTTGAATACTGTACATTTCTTGATACACCGATTATTGGCCTTTATAAACGGGTTCTCATGACGTTGGAGCAAGATTTTCCGCTCTTTTTTTCCGAATTTTCGGGACTTTATTCCCACTCCCATCTTCAGGGTTGACACCATACGCACGGGAAAAAAACAACTTGTGTTGATACAATTGAATAATCAATGATTGCACGGGTGGTGGTAACAATTTTTTAAATCAAGTTTGTGAACTTGAAGTAAACCCCAATCCCATTGTATTTAACTATTCGTCGAACAACATAGCAAAACTACAGTCAGTCACACGTAAAGACGCGTTTCAATCTTCCATATTTGTTATCAGAGCACGACGGCAAACTGACAAGGTAGAGTCAATCCGCAATGCATATGTATGGAAAGCATAATTAGATATGACTGATGGAAGGTTGGCTATGCTGGGTGACTGGTTAAATTAAATGGAAGAGATGTTTGTCCAAGTCCGCGAAGTTAATAAACAATTGTTTTCACCATTCCCGTAAGCAATACTTTCGTAGTTTATAGAATATTTAACTTTAAATAAGGTAAAATATATATTGCAGGGTATGAATTAAGTAAAATATAAGCGCGATTACCTTATATTTTGATCTGATTTACTGGGGAAATTTACCAAAATTAATAGCATAATCTAAACGGAAGCAACATTAACAGAATTGTTTACTAGGTGTTGCGTATTAGGTAAAAAATTGGTTTAAATATGACCAGAAGGATAAATCGTTCATACTGTATTTATTGAAGGAGTTTCCGTGTTTCGCACCTGGATTAATTGAAATTACCTGATCTGCGTTTTGACTAACGCAGCTTTCATTGTTCCAGTAATTTTCTTTTAGCAAAATATTTCGGCCCATCTTACCGTAGGCCTTCATCAGTTGCATTTCACGAAACAAATGAAGCAAGTGTGTTATTTCCTCTAGTCATAATATTTATATACCTCAGACTGACCTTTCATTAGATATTCGCGTGTCACATATTGTGTGTGTGTACATTTTCATAACCGTTGTTTTCATCTAACTAATTTCGACCAGAGTGGCTGAATAATAATTTATCAATTGCATGCAATAACTATTCGTTTTTAACACACTCAATGTAAATGACGTAACTGAGATGGGGGAGACCCATAATTCAGAAACACTCGTCATAAAAACATGCCATGAGTGATAAAACCAGAAGTCCGAAAGACCAATGCACATGTTAAATTTCAATTCAAACCACTAGGTTGTACTCAAGATAGACAAGTTAATAACAGTTATTGGCATACAGGCGCACGCCACGCATGTGCATGTGTATGTGTATGCATAACTAAAAAACTTGGTTAAATTATTTATTAATACACATGTACGTACATCTAAATGAAACTGCAGTCAATAGACATTAATTTACCCTTTGCACGCGTCAGACAAATTATTACTTATAAATATTGTATTATTAGAATATTTCCAATGGGTAGGGTGGGGGTGTAAAACAGAAAATTAGGGTTGAAATCACTATTTGTTTTAAAATCAAATGAATAGTTAGAGATGAAATTTTGAAGACTATATTCATAATAATTGTTTATTCATTTGTTGAATAAAAGCCCACTAATTAGTCAATCTTAATCTGATGTTCTTAATCTTTTACTGGAGCTAGCTTCAGTTACCAATTCATGCAATCGCCTTTTCCTTCCACTAGCTAATGCAGTATTCCAAATCGGACCTAAAGATTTTTCAACAGCTGTTTCATTCATAATATTATCTCTAGATTTAATTTCTATAGATTCCCTAATCAATCTCGTCATCCTATTACGACTACATATTGCTATGCGTTTGCATTCCTCCCAGTTGATAGTATGCCCAGTCTCCACTACATGACGAGCAAGATCTGATTTAGCAATATGTCCATACTTACACGCAGTTTTATGTTCACCTCTTCTTACTTTGATTGGGCGCATGGTCTCACCAACATACTTGAGACTACAATCATTGCATGGGATCTCATACACTCCTGAAGTGTCTAAGGGTTCAATCTTTTCTTTTTGGTTAGGGAGTATAGTGCCTAGTGTAAGGGGCTGTTTTAAAACGGTCCTTATATTGTATTTTAAAGCTATTGATTTCACTTTCCTACTTAATATAGAGTCCGGTAATACCATGACCTTCCGCTCTTCCTTATCCTTATCCGCTTTTGTGTATCTCAAACTAGGATTAAATTTCTTCACCATGTCCCTCATTGTTGTATCTATTAAATGAGGAGGGTAACCATTAGTCTTAAATATATCGCGTAGTCTGTCTAATTCTAACTTCCTATGCTTTATATCTGTTAACTTGAGACTTCTTAATGTTAATGACTTTAAGATCCCGACTTTCATACGAAACGGGTGATTGGACTTGAAATTAAGAAGGATTCCTGAATAAGTATCCTTCCTATAAATATCTCTTCCCAATTTCAGACCATTTCTAATTAATTTGACATCTAAAAATGGTAATTCACCTGACGATTCCCTTTCTAAGGTAAATTGTAGTTCGCTCATTCGATTAGCTAAATTTAAGAAATTTACCAATTTATTGTCACCATGGTTCCAGATCAGTAATATATCATCCAAGAAACGTAGGTACAGTTTTGGTTTCAATGGAGTCTTATCCAACAGATTATTTTCCAAATAATGCATAAAGATATTGGCTATTGGGACCGATAAAGGTTGTCCCATTGGAACGCCTCTAATTTGTTTATAAAATTCCTTACGAAATTTAAAATAAGTGGAGGACATACAAATACACATCATCTCCATGACGTGTCCTAACGTCATTTTGCTTCCTTCTAATATTAGTGGGTGATCAACTAGGAAACGTCTAAAACAATCCAGAGCCTCAGGTACCGGTATATTTGTGTACATAGATACTACATCTAAGCTTACTAATCTATCCTTTTCATCTAGTACATATTTATCAATAATTTCAACCAAATGATATGAGTTAAGCAAGGTATGTTCTAAGAAATAGGAATATTTTCTTATTCTATGGCACAAAAACTTTGAAATTTTATATGTTGGGGAGTGTTGTACATTCACTATAATTCTTAAAGGATTACCCGGCTTATGCACTTTAACTAAACCATAAACTCTGGGTGCAACCGTATCTCTTTGAATGAGAGTGTTACCATGCGTCGAATCCAATTCTTCATTAGCAATCATTTTATTGATTAATAATTTTACTTGCCCTTGTAACTTATCAGTAGGGTCTTTTGTTATTTTATTGTATACTTCAGCATTACTTAACTGTTCTATCATTTTATTGTTATAATCAGATTGATTCATCAGAACTGTAGCTCCTCCTTTATCTGCCTTAAGACATATAACATTATTTGATACTAAATCTTTTCTGAGACGTTTAATTTCATAATTAGGCTTAACTTTATCCTCTTTGTGTGTTAAAACCAATGAGGCAACGTCTAATTCAAATTTCACCTTATCATTATCCGAAAGAAGCTTTGCCGTTTTGACAGCCTCAGTAATTAATTCGTTTCTAACCGATCTTTCATTAGGAATAGCCATGTTTAAACCACGGTTAAGTAGTTCAACTTGATCCTTCTTAAGATTTAATGTTGATAGATTTACTATTCTATTAGTCCCGATTAAATTATCACTTTCTTGGGGTCTATAAATTCCCAAGTCAGCTAATTTTTTATCATGTCTAATTCTTACTTTTTTAATTTCTCTATTACGGGCTTTATCACTGAAATCCTCAATGCATTTAAAATCATCTGCGTGCAAAAGAGAAGTTAACATCGATCTTAGTTTAGTTTTTTCCTTAATAAGTATAATCTTACGTTTAACTAAATCACGAATCAAAGTTTTTATAATATTTATACATGCCATAAGCATTTAACTTAAAATTTAATTTAAAACGAAAGCATTTAGGAATAACATCATGTTTTAAACAAATACTTAAAAAGGAAATATTTGGTAAATTGGTAAATTTCTTAAATTTAGCTAATCGAATGAGCGAACTACAATTTACCTTAGAAAGGGAATCGTCGGGTGAATTACCATTTTTAGATGTCAAATTAATTAGAAATGGTCTGAAATTGGGAAGAGATATTTATAGGAAGGATACTTATTCAGGAATCCTTCTTAATTTCAAGTCCAATCACCCGTTTCGTATGAAAGTCGGGATCTTAAAGTCATTAACATTAAGAAGTCTCAAGTTAACAGATATAAAGCATAGGAAGTTAGAATTAGACAGACTACGCGATATATTTAAGACTAATGGTTACCCTCCTCATTTAATAGATACAACAATGAGGGACATGGTGAAGAAATTTAATCCTAGTTTGAGATACACAAAAGCGGATAAGGATAAGGAAGAGCGGAAGGTCATGGTATTACCGGACTCTATATTAAGTAGGAAAGTGAAATCAATAGCTTTAAAATACAATATAAGGACCGTTTTAAAACAGCCCCTTACACTAGGCACTATACTCCCTAACCAAAAAGAAAAGATTGAACCCTTAGACACTTCAGGAGTGTATGAGATCCCATGCAATGATTGCAGTCTCAAGTATGTTGGTGAAACCATGCGTCCAATCAAAGTAAGAAGAGGTGAACATAAAACTGCGTGTAAATATGGACATATTGCTAAATCTGATCTTGCTCGTCATGTAGTGGAGACTGGGCATACTATCGACTGGGAGGAATGCAAACGCATAGCAATATGTAGTCGTAATAGGATGACGAGATTGATTAGGGAATCTATAGAAATTAAATCTAGAGATAATATTATGAATGAAACAGCTGTTGAAAAATCCTTAGGTCCGATTTGGAATACTGCACTAGCTAGTGGAAGAAAAAGGCGATTGCATGAATTGGTAACTGAAGCTAGCTCCAGTAAAAGATTAAGAACATCAGATTAAGATTGACTAATTAGTGGGCTTTTATTCAACAAATGAATAAACAATTATTATGAATATAGTCTTCAAAATTTCATCTCTAACTATTCATTTGATTTTAAAACAAATAGTGATTTCAACCTTAATTTTCTGTTTTACACCCCCACCCTACCCATTGGAAATATTCTAATAATACAATAGTTATAAGTAATAATTTGTCTGACGCGTGCAAAGGGTAAATTAATGTCTATTGACTGCAGTTTCATTTAGATGTACGTACATGTGTATCAAAATAAAATAATTTAACCAAGTTTTTTAGTTATGCATACACATACACATGGACATGCGTGGCGTGCGCCAATAACTGTTATTAACTTCTCTATCTTGAGTACAACCTAGTGGTTTGAATTGTAATTTAACATGTGCAATAGTCTTTCGGACTTCTGGTTTAATCACTCATGGCATGTTTTTATGACGAGTGTTTTCTGAATTATGGGTCTCCCCCATCTCAGTTACGTCATTTACACTGAGTGTGTTAAAAACGAATAGTTATTGCATGCAATTGATAAATTATTATTCAGCCACTCTGGTCGAAATTAGTTAGATGAAAACAACGGTTATGAAAATGTACACACACACAAATATGTGACACGCGAATATCTAATGAAAGGTCAGTCTGAGGTATATAAATATTATGACTAGAGGAAATAAAACACTTGCTTCATTTGTTTCGTGAGATGCAACTGATGAAGGCCTACGGTAAGATGGGCCGAAATATTTTTCTAAAAGAAAATTACTGGAACAATGAAAGCTGCGTTAGTCAAAACGCAGATCAGGTAACATACTGTATTTAGTTTATACTTCTGGTCATATAAGAACTAATTTGTTACCTGGTGCGCAACACCTAATACTCAAATGAATATATATATATATATATATATATATATATATATATATATATATATATATTATATATATATATATATATATATATATATATCTACGCCACAAACAGTATATGAAATTAAACATTAATTGATTGCGCGGGTGGTGGTAAAAATTCTTTAAATCAAGTTTGTGAGATTGAAGTAAACACCAATCTCATTTAATTTAACGGCGGCAAACGGACTAGTGAGGATCGATCCGGATTGCCTATATATACGGAAATGCAAAAATAGATATGCGGTTCTGAACTCTAATAGTCTAGTATACGTTGTACTTGACTGGAAATATCGACTACGCAAATTCTATGCGGTCGCGAACATTAAATGTTTGCAGCTTTCGCCATATATGATACATATATATAAACATATATATATATATATATATATATATATATATATATAATTACTTCGAGCTCGCAGACTTGACTTAAAGAATTGTTACCACCACGCATAGTCAGTTAATGTTTGATTGTACTGTCTATATATATATATATATATATATATATATATATATATATATATAGATATAAATATTGAGGTGAGAGCCGCATATCTAATTTTACTTTGCATATATACGCAATGCGGATCGATCCTCGCTAGTCAGTTTTGCGTCGTACTTTGATGATGATCATTGAAGGTCGAAACGCGTCAGTGCGTGCGACTGGCGGTAGTTTTGCTATGTTGTTCGAAGACTGGTTAAATAAAATGGGATTAGTGTTTACTTCAAGCACGCAAACTTGATTTCAAGAAAGAATCTAACGTTAGCAAAAAAGATAATATTCCGTGATGACAAAAAATATCTTAAAATAAGCATAGATTTTCATAATATTTGACAAGCCTCCACTGCAGTGGTAATGTCAGAAAAGATTAAATTTGAATACACTGGTCTGTGTAAATTCTCATAGTTATAACTTTCTGATTGCGAATCTGTTCAAATCGAAGTGCTTGGTTGGGCTATTATAGCATAATTATTCCATTATTTCAAATTACCGATGTAGATGTAGCAGAGTGTTTCGTTTAGAGACATAAAATATGAACACACCGCCCTTCCCCCTCCCCGTTCTGCTCTTCAAAGAAAACACGAGCAATCGTTCGTCTATTACATCCGAAAAAATATTATTGACAACATGCATCATTCCCACTTTGAATAACATTATAATGAAAATTGTAGATTTTAGTTTGATTTTCCGATTGGATAAGGGAAATTTGATGGTGTGAAATAAGGGAAAGCCTAGAAGAATGCTACTTTATTGACTACCATTCGTTGCTCCATCAACGTTATATTTCCTGCCAATATAACTTTAATTCATATCCAAATTTGCAGTCTTATGATAACATTTGGCTTATGCTTATCTAGAAAACGTGGAAGACAATTATTAGTGAAAAGAGAACTCTAGACAAAAAATGAAGGAGTTATTTATATAAAATTTGTGCGCACGAGATAAGTAGAAATCAAATTATATTATCCAGTAGTATAGCAACGCAAGGCTACCACTAAGCACGCGTACTGTCGCGTCTCGTTGTTTCACGGTCATCACCAGCAAACTAAGGAAAACTGACTGACGGACATTTTGCGATTAAGCAAATAAAATATTTTGAAAATAAATATGCGAATCTCAACACAAGTAGTCTTACATACTTTACACTAGGCGGAATGAAGGCAGCACAAATTCTAGGCTGTCCAAAACGTAATTATTTGCAGCTACATCCGCATTTCTAAAAGTTATTCATTGCTTGTTTAGATGGCGACAACAATTATTTAAATGAAGCTTGCGCGCTTGAAATAAGCAATAATCCCAATATTGAAATTATATTAAAGTTAAATGTATGTGAGACTCTTAAGAGTGAGAGTCGAATTTCGATTTTCGAAGCATTTTATTTTCTTAGCTTTTAAATCACCGTTAGACAGATTGCCGTCATGATCTGATTTTGAGGATGGCAAGGCGAAACAGGCCAGTACGTGAGAATGACGTTAGTTCTGTTATGTTGTGCTGATGATAAAAAGAATAAGATTGGAGTTTATCAAAGATGTGCAAACTTGGTTTACGAGACTGTTATCATTACCTATGCAATCATTGATTGCTTCATTGGAAAGCAAAACATTTTGCAAGATCTGAAAAACTTTACGTTCTTCATTGCATAGAATTTTTAAGCTGTCGTTTTAGTCAATTACAATGCATGAGGGACTACTAGGCGTGTAAGTCCCATATCTATTTTCAAAACATTTTGTTTGTTCAGCGGTCAAATGCATGTAAGTCACTTTTCCGCCATTTTCTGATGATGAACATGAAGGTCAGTGCGTTTGCTGTTGTGCTACTTACTAACAGAATGGTATTGGTGTATAACTCAAGTACACAAAATTTATTTAAATAATTATCATCACCATTCACGCAATCAATGATTGCGTTCCCCTGTTATCGCGAAGAAAATTGATTTAAAAAATATTGCTCTATTCTAAAATGCATTAACCAAGCCTTCCATCGGTTTCATATAACAGCAACATAAATATTCTGCCGCCCATGTTAACATTGACGCACGGGCAACTGTTGAGGCCGAGAATGTGCAAATGGCTTTATTTAAGGCTGATTTTAGAGTCGAAGAGGCACTATATAAAAAGAGCGATACCCAATAGACAGCTCTTATTCCAACTGCCCAGAATTTTCCGCGGACAGGAATCGAGCCTGGGCACGTCTAGATCGGAGACTGTTGCCCTAACCACTGAGCCACTCGTCATGTTTTGTCAATGACAAGCATTAATTACCGTGCTGGCATACACAAGTTACAGTAAAAATTACGAAGAGAGGCAACAGTTCACAGAACCTCTACAGTAACATATCATAATTCTCACAATCATAGGGCAAAATCTGAACAGTACGTGAAGAATTACCAATAAGAATGAAACCGATCTACTGAATGAACGGTCTCATTTACATTACACAATGTTTAGTTTATACCAACAAATGTATACATAAAATGGGATTTGTGTGTATATCAAGATCGCCACAGTGATTTAAATTAATTTTATCACCACCCGCGCAATTTTCGTTTAATTAAATAAATTTACAATCCAATACCATTTACCCAAGGTAGCCGGTGTCTGTTCTATAAGGACAGATTCTAGGCGGCTAGTTGGAACTACAGGTCTAAAGAGGTGCTATATAGGCCTCACCAAAAGGAAAGGCTAAACAAGAAGCAGTATTTAGTGTATAACTGAAAATTATGTGCAGCGTGCGGCAGAGTGGCCCAGTGATTAGAGCAACAGGTTCCAAAACAGACTTGCTCAGGTTCGAGCCCCATCCGTGGAAAATTCTGTAATATATGAAGAGTTCCCAATAAGAACGAAACCGGTTTAGTGGATGAATTGACTTATCCACATTAGACAATGCTTAGTCTATACTGACAAATGTTTGTATATAATGGGATTGGTGTTTATATCAAGATCGTAGACTTGATAACCACCTCAAATCTTTATCCAGAGTAAGTATTGCTAGGACTTTTGCCGCTCTCAATTCATTGACGGTTCTAAATGCGCTTAATTGAGATTAGCTTTTTCTAATTTGTACCGGTGTCGACGAGCTTTACATTAGAACACTATTTACCATCTTAAATGGTTGAATAGGAACTGCTTCGTTGGTGCATAACAGCCTGGACGAATGTGTAAACCTGCAACAGTGAAACTAACATCATATAAAGTCTACGCAATACCGGCTCCTACTGATGAGTCGCCAGTAAGCACGAAACGAATGTGCATGAGATTATACTTTCCGTTCATGCTGCCTTTGGTTTATCCTTCTGGTCACAACTGAACTAATTTGTTACTAGGTTCGCAAAACCTAATACATACTTGCATACATATTAGCTCTTCGCAACAAACAGTATTTAACTACACAGGTTGGTTAAAGTAACATGCAACTAAGTCAATAAGCCCGAAATCTTTATTTCAAGATACACTGTAAATAATAAACGCAAGAAAAGTTGATAAAGAATGTACAACGTTTTTTTTAAAACTTATTACATTTTAGGAGAGTGACGTAAGATAACTAGAAAATCTTAACAGTACTGAATCAACAGTTTAAAAAAAGTATACCTTACTGATACGTTAACAGAAATCTGAATATCCTTTAACTGTCAAATTGGGTGCTGTGCATTATAAAAATGAAAATAAATTTAAACAAAATTTGAAATCGGCAGAACTGAAGACCCTTTCTTACCTTAATGCCTTTTTGCATGACCAACTCTGCCCTGCCTTCCGGAACGAGACGTTTGAAAATCTCCTGAAAGTTCTTAGATACCTAAAACGGCAGAAAAATAATACACATGAAATAGCCCTGTGTTGGAAAAAAGTATTAAACGAAATTTTAATCAAAACTATTACGCTTAATATCGCCATCGTGTGTCCCGTGACGATGACAATTGAGAATGGTGTGCCCCGGCTACGAGCAAAACATTTGCCATTAAGTACGAAAATATGGTCCTTTATAGTATTGTACTTTACAATCTAATGCATTTCTTAGTTTATATTAATAAGTACTGCCTGCTTAGAAGTATATACAGGATATATATATATATATATATATATATATATATATATATATATATATATTTACTGTTTACTGCGGCGACTCATTTGGAGGATCATCGCTCCATTGATATTCATGTAGTTTCTTAGGGAATTGGGTACAAGTGGTGTCCCCTCACCACTCGATATATATATATATATATATATGGAAAGCTAGAGAACAAACTTCATTTCCATTCTGAAGCAATATTTATGTTGATATACTTAAATTCGTTTTTCTACGTCAAGTGGCAAATTGTCTGTCTTTTTATAACAGATATGAGCTGGCCAGATGAAGATTCGTGCTGAATGTTTCACTAGAGCATATGGACATGGAACAAAATATAGTCAAACACATT